>JBCAUI010072104.1:0-19949 GCA_038406195.1 Haplosyllis anthogorgicola | reverse complement strand
CTGCTTATATCGATATCCCGCTTATATCGATATTTTTTCCCGCGCCAAAAATATCGATATATCCGGGGAGGAGTGTAGACCCCGCGGCTATCTGTTCAGAGTTACTGCGGTGAATTGATAGAGGCGAAGTCATACGAGATGGACTGCACATTTATTTACATTTTACTTTTATAAAAAATGTATGCCAATATTAGAAAATAGTAATCATAAGAAGCCACCCAGTGCTGAAGCAACATAAATCTACCATGTCATTTTAAAATAATACTCAATTTAATGTTCAACGCGACATCTTTTAAAGTGTAATAGCATCAGTATTTTTATTTTCATTGCAGGACATTTCGCAGAGTAAAGTTGCCTAAAATGTGTGGATAGTGAATAAATTATTCAAAAGTTTAACAATGGCTGCGTTAATTAACCTTCACAAATTTGGCATTTTGCCGGACGATGAAGATACCCATGTCTTCACCTTCATATTTGAGAATCCTGGGAGATTACAAGAAATTAAATCAGTAGAAAGTTCCGAAGTTACCTATGGCGGGCATAGATGGAGTGTGGTGTGTATGCGGAAAGAGGAGAAGTTTGTTGGAATTTACCTTAAATGGAGATACTCAGATGGACAAAGTGCAGCTGCTATGTCAGCCAAGGCCAAGTATACCCTGTCCATAATTCACAGGCAGGATTACAATGAAAATAAATATTTTGCTTCCAATCAAAAGTTCACCACGTCCCAGTCACTGCTAGGAAAGAGTAAATTCATTGCTCTGGAAGAGCTTTTGGACCAAGGAGAAGGATTCTTGGATGAAACGGGTAAAAGAGTAGTTGTGGAGCTGACAATATCCAAATGTTCCACTCGATATGAGAGAACCATTGATGTTTCTCCAAAAGCAAGGACAAAGAAAAATGTGAGTGGTTTCTACTTTGATACAACTACGTTTTTGGTATCCAACAATAGGTGGTATCTGAGAGTATACCCTACCAAAAACAATAGCAATGGGCTTCCAGCTGTCTACCTCTATTTGGCGACCAAACCAAAAGGACTCTCAATAGAAATGACCTTTAGATTATATCTAGGAGAAGATACCACAGAGTTACTGTCCTACAACTACGGAGAGGGAGCAAAGTATGATGGATTTGGTAAAACCTTGTCCCAGCCTTTGTACAATGTTGAAAAGTTGCAGCAGATAACCATCGGTGTGGAGGTTACTTCCGTTATCATCTGGAAGGACCTGGTGGTTCCACTGAGAGCACATAATAATGTGTATGCACCACAGGTCTACAAGGAATCCTACAACAGAGGACAACAAGCAAGAGGCGGTGGATCGTACAGTTCCCTGACAGCAGCTGAAGCCTTCATGGATCATGAGGGGAACTACTGGAAAGCTGACATGGATCGAGATGCCCACAAACTCACTGTTATCTTTGACAAGGGTGTCCACCACTATCAGCAAAACAAAACCAAACTGTTATGCTGGTCAATGACCTTGTTGTCCAGAGATCCTGACAGAGCAAACGATCTTGACCAGTGTGGAGATCCAGTTGTGGGTTACTTCTCCAACTTCATAGACGAGAAGGGATATCGCATGTCTTTTCCGTTGGAAACTGCAGAGGTATGTATTGTGCAGAATTTTTTTTTTATTTGTACATTCATTTTGTCAAAAACTACATGTCGTTAAAAATATAGGGAGACAAAACAGATTACCAAAACGACTCCCTATTGCTGATTGCTACTTTCCTTCAGTGGAAATTCGAGAGCGAAACAATAACGACTGTCCAGTGCTCCCGCTACCACGCGTTCACGCGCCAAATACGCATAGAATACATGAAATGGCCTGCAGATTTTGAGGTTATGCACCCAATGGGTGCAGTGAAAATTGGTCACAGCAAAAAAAGTTTCTTGCGTCACACTCAGGATCTTAGGATAAACTGCAGTGTACAGTTGTGTGATGTGAATAAGTTTGAATTGGTTTTTAATTACATGCCCCCTGTAAATAGGTAAATTGTCCCACAAAAATCAGGGATTCGCGACAAAATGACCCGCAGATTTGAAAAGTAGCAGAAACACTGATTCTCTCTTACAGAAGTATCTGGGAGCTCTTACTGTATTTACTTAAGGACCAGTAAATATTTGAGGTCAGGCATTGTACAGTAATTTTCTTTATGAATTATTTTAAATACAGGTTAATTAATGAGGTAATATGCAAGTATCTGATCAATCCAAAATATAGCAAAGTATACTATTGTGCCTCGTCAAGAAATTGTAGGATAGATACACTGATTATCATGTGCTTTCAAAAAAAATATTTAACTGGAGTTCTTGAAAGCTCAGCCATAACATAGTAAACAAATATTCTTTACATTCGCAGCCAAAAAATTCTAAACATTTGTTGAATCAAATATCTTATTTTACACAGAATATATATTTCGTTCACGTCATATGATTTGAAATTTAACGGAATTGTCGTTTGTTTACAAAACCAAGTCTCAGTACAAACAGATCATCATACCATCTGCTTTCATGTAGAAGAAATTTTAAAATTCAAATAATTTGAAATTGCCAACCCACTGTTGCTGCAATCGCGTCCCATTATGCAATTTTGTTCGTTTTTTTAACCTGCGTTTGCTGCAAGGATAGCATGTCAATTAATGACGATATTGTCCGATAAAAAACAAAACAGATGGTGCTCGGCCTACTGAAGTTAACAAATACACAACAAGTTAATGGAGGTTAGATCAAGGTTTCAAACGTATGGCAGTTTCTTTACGTATAAATAGGTTTAAGTAGGGTACAGGATCGATCCGCCGTTTAGTGCGAAATGTGTTGGAAGATACCAAATGTTCAGCGATTTGGTATCTGTTCTTTTAACACAAATAGATAAATATATTTGAGTTTCTTGAACTCTAACAATATCTGTACAACTTATCATAGGATATCGATTCGATACGCCCTTTTAAACAAGAATATCAATAATAATATAACGACTTTTATTTCTATGTTGAGCAATTTCGTCCTAATATTCTGCAAAGCATCAGGACAAAACATCACAACGTAGGGGAAAGGGTGCAAACTATTGGACTCTCTTAATTTCAGTTTATTTGGTGACACCAACGTAGGTTGAATTTATTTTCGCATATAGTTATGTTGATTTCAATGAATTTAAACTTTTTTGAAAAGAATGGAAACTAAATGGCGAAACTTTAGTCTATGACAACACTAAATGGCCAAGTGATCCTATATTGTGATAAAAAATAAGTGTCAGTGTGTGCTCTGGAATCCTACATCATCACAAGTGAAAAGTTACCATAAGCGGTGTAACACTTTATATGAGCCTTGATAGCATGGGAGGAGTGGCGAGGTGTAAGGTTATGAAGATTTCTTATGCATACAGCAGAAATAGAACTTAGTCCGTGATGCATTAGAGAGAAAGTATTTGGCAACATAATAGAAGAATGGAGTTCATATGCGTTTGACGACGGTCATTTACTTTGTCTGGATCGTTAGAATAGAGTAGATTATGGTGCATTATGTTTCTTTGACTGTTACAAACATAATGCTGATCTTTTGAGATCAGAGTTTAAGCACACATTATGATATGGGTAGGTGCAATTGTCAACCTTTCAATTTCATTTGCTCCTGTGTGCAATAAACACACACTTAATTCAAGTAAAAAACGTATCTGAAGATCAATCCAAAAATACTTCTTGTGCCCAGTCATATATGTACTCTACATTTAAATCTTTCGGGATTTTTTCTTCAAATGAATGAAAGGAACCTCAATAAATGGTAGTCTACTACTTTAATTTTTTTTGAACGAATCTACTTAGATATTGAAGTTAAAAATGGAATGCTAAAGTGTATCCCAAATATACTCCTATGAGCATGACAACGTTGTTATATTTTAACGTGCTACATTGATACCTCAATAATAATTAACGAAAAGGCAAACTGTAAGTGCTAGTGTTGAAATTGATAAAAGTATACAAAAGACAGACTGCATCAATTTGTTTAACCTTCCAAACACTGTTTTTAGTTATTATAAAACCAAATAATCGGTTTTTGGGGTTTTTTTATCCAGGGTAGAATTATGCAAATGTTGTTGTGCTCTCGCTGTAAATAACCTTTTGAATACTTAGATGTCTTCTCTAGCATTAGGTTGGTCTCTAAACAAACAGATTTATTTGTGCATACACATGGAGAGCACTTTAGGTTCTAATGCTCAGGTTAATATTCTCGTCACAATTTTTACCTTAAAGTGTTATACTTAAAACAGATAATCTTGGCCGATTTCCATGAATGATGTTGGCCATAAAAGGTAAACTAACATTGATGTCTCATTTCAAAATAAAGTGTGTAGCACATCCAAACCGATGCCAACATTTAAAGAACGAGCAAAAATGGAATGAAATAAGAACAGAGGGTATTCAGTGATTTATAATTTGAAATAAAGCATTGGCTTTACTCGTAGTAAATAATGGGTTAATATTAAGTCAGTTGACAGTAAAGTAAGTTCAGTTCAAAATAGGTACCATACATAAGGCGCACTTTTATGTATTCAGCAAAAATAGAACTCTATGGAATCTATTCAGCCTGGATTTGGTTGTCTTTGATCCCGTTTTTGCATAGACTCGCAAGCAACATCCCATCGTTAACACAGTCGACATGTGTATGTAAACAATTCTTCTCCTCCCAAAATATATGCCCATTGGCTAGCTTTGAATCATAACATGAATGAGGTAATATTGATATTCCCGCAAAATTATGTATCTATCCTATCATGAAATTTAATATCTATTGGTAAACGATATCTATGGACATTTGAAAGCATTCATGCAGTAGAATAGAGTCTCTCAACAAGTGCCTATCAAACAAGAATACCCCAAGACGAAATTCAGTTGATCATAATTCTTTCGGTATCGTTGGTGCATAACTCGTAGCAAAAAAGGATCAGTCAAGCACATTTAGGTGTATACGTTCAACAGTACGCCTCACTGATAATAATGTTAATGCAAATATTGACTAAAAGGTGAATTTTACAAGTAGAAATACATACCTTTCATTCAAACATTGAATTGCATGAACTCTGTCAACCAGAAAGGCACTACTTTTTGAAATGCTTTGTAATGAGTTCGAAAATGCCTGACAAACTATGTATATACCTATTATGTCTTACAGAACTACCAAAATGTAAAGAAAATGTATCTGTAACAAGTGCAGTTGTGTAACGTTAATTTTTAGAACAAGTAAACTGCAGTGTTTAATTAGCACAATGCTAATTAAACGATCTAAAGTACTCCGTTGCATTGTACTACAATAGAAGTGTATTTGTTTGAAGTTATGGAGCATGCATAATCAACTTTAATCTTTGTGGAAACAAAAACTGGCCTAAAGAGATAAAAGTACAATGGCTCTTTAAAGTCAAAGTAATTTAATTGCACGTTGATTATTAAGAAATAGAATCGATAAGAAAATGCGTATAATCTACTTTTACCCACTTTGATTAGATCTGTATACAAATCTCAGGGTCTCCGCGATTAGTCTGCAAAAATTACGTTACAAGATAGTCTTTAAACATCTTAAATTATTTACTGTGCCGATATTTTGCCAATGCGTTCATGTCCCAGGCAAGAAAGTTGAAAAGGAGTAAATTTAACTTGCAAACATACAGAGACAACCAAATGCTTATTCATATCATTCCGTCTTCACTTCAAATACTTCAAATTATGTTGTCAAATAGCAAAGAACAACTGAATTCTTTCAAAATGAATCGTGTTTTGATACCATAGAAGGAAGTAAACTTGATTCATTATTGATTTTAATCGAAAAGAATAGACGTTTCCTTGCATGTTGTTGTCTCTAGAGAGTGTTCTCAAATGAATTATTTAGGTTTGGAACTAAATCTCCTTTCGGCATACCAATAAACTGTATCTGTTGTGAACTCCTCTGAAGAACAAGTTGTTGTGGCCACCCAGGCTGCGGCAAAAGAACAAACAGCACGAATAGCGAATTGAGAAAAGTCCTGGTTAAGACTAATACAATATCAGATAATAAAATAATTTATGATTTCTGGTCTGTATGACAATGAAAATAAGACTTGTCAGAATTAAGTACATGTCGGTAAGCACCTGCTACAGGAAATGACAGAACAAAGGATTTTTTTCTAAGCACGAGATACAATGCATATCTTTCAACTATGGAACAACATACCAGCATTTCGTATCTGGTAGATTTTATATTCTTGGGACAATTTGCGCATCTCTTTTCACAGTTTCACTTTAAAACCCACAAACATCTTTTAGCAACTCTCACAAATTATATTAGTCCATTCTCGTGGAAGCATCTAAAATGAAAACAGAAAGAAAGAAAGATTATTTAGTCTAATATTTTCTCTTGCGGAGATCTACATCTTTCACCAGACAGAAAAATACGCTACGCTTTATGCTTGACATTTTATATTTTTCCCCCCTTTAAACTCTAGTATTTTCAACAAAAAAGCTGATAGTTGGTTCGAGTTTTTACTGGTCTTAATTTGTATATTCTGTATTTAGAATATTATACTAAATTTAAAAGCACTCGAGACACACCAGTATCGTCACACCAGTATCGTGACAATATATCATTAGAATTGACGTAAATCTGGGGCGTAAAGGCGGCATAATTTAAAAACTTTTTATGTATCGCACTGAATGAGCTAGCTTTGAAACATGTAGCCTTTTAAGAACCAAACCGATTCCCAACCTAACCGTGATGGTATCGTGCCAGGTATAAAAAAGTATGAACGTGTACCTAATATTCCTTGTACATTTCATAGAGATAATTGCGATTTGATATTCAGTAACATGCAATTTAAAAGGAAAAAAATATCTCAGTACATGTTTTCCAAATGTATCTCTTTCATGTGAAACCATTAAAGTTCACTTGACATGTGGATTTAGGTGTGCCAAAAACTGGTGTGTTTACATGAAAATGCATTTACCTGGGACATGTTGTTTGATTTGTTGTGTTAGGTTTGACATGAAAATCCTTATTGTATTGTTTGACGAGTACGAACCCTTTATGTATGTAACAAATTATCAAAGATCAAAATATTTTCAAACTACGCCCGTATTTTATTTTTACTTGACAAAATATTTTGGATTATTTTTGGTTTGTTTTTCTTTTCGAGTGCGGCCCTCATTATATATTCAAGGTATCAAAACTGTCTGCCATGTAGACTAATTAAAAACGTTTGTAGAGACTGATATTCAAACAATATGAAATGGGGTTTTTTTTCAGTTCCAAGACATCCCGGTTCCATTTTGGATACAAGTTCAAGTTGTAATTTCTTGGGACTGAGAGATGTTACAACAAGATTGATGCTTCGACCTAAATTTGTGTAGTAAAATTACTTCACGATTTACGTTTCATTTGACAAGAATTTCAAAACATGTGAACCAATGTGTGTGCCTGCCATTCGCATCAATTGCGGTGGACAGTTTCGCCACACTGATGTTTGAGGGAGACTTCAACTGCTTATGTGTTGTAGCTGCTTCTTTTTACTTAGTTTAAAAAGAACTAGCATCATATGTCTATTTTATTTTATTTCCAGTTTGAAGAAAAGGGCAATCCTTACACGCACGGAAGCAATGAGCTGGTTTTCAGAGTGAACCTCCTGTCCCTGCAGACCGTGCCCTTGGGTATGCGTAGTGTACCAAGGTTCGACTACCAAGCCAGGCATCTGCTGAGAGCAAGGTATGCGTACATTACCGAGACATTTCGATTTAATTAATTGTTATTTCATTGCCAGTAATTAATTGTTGCAATTAACGGTCAAGCTCGAAGCAATATTTTTATGTTTCCACAATATGAATGGTTTACGGCATGAACACCAAGAATACAAGTTAATGGATAAAACATGTTGCGGTTTTCATTTTATTGTTTGGATTACACAAGTTTCCCATCGCATTTTAAAATCAGAAATTGAAACGAAAACCTGTAATAACAGCTAAAATCTAATCGGCATTGCAAAATGTTACCGTGCTGTAACATTGTTCGTATTGATATTAATTTTATAATTTTTATGGCCAAAACAATTGTTTCTTGATCGCCGCATTCTGCTAATCTTGAGAATGAAATGTAATTCAACTGATGATGAATGCGTCGTAATCAGGGTGCACAATGTGAAGCTGCAGATACATGGCTTTAGATATCAATTTCTGAAACAATACACTCATTCTCAGATACTTTTAATTGGAAACCATTCTGATGTGGTGTCACGTAATCAACCTACACGTCCATTTCATCTGCCAAGTGCAAATTATGTTACCTTTGATACATTTTGTTGTATTTCAACGTTGCACGTCACTTACATGTGTAAGACCTTGTGACTCCATGGACTCTTTAAGCAGCATGGATTGTGTGGCTGCATAATTCCAAATAGTTTTTAGTCATGCAAATTCCACAATTAACGCCCGTCAGTGAAGGAAACACGAACGTGTTTAATTATTAATTGTGTAAAATTGAATGATTTATGTTTTCAATTAAAAGAAAGGGACTTCCACAGTCTGAATAAGGTTCAGGGCACAAATTGCTTCAGAAAATACATCGACCGCAGAAACTGGACAAGAGTCATTCTTAGTTTTATTCCAAATAACATTGAACACACTGAATCGATAACGAATGTTCATCAAACCATCCTGTTTCAAATGTTCATAATCTAGTATGGTCTAAGATTCTCCAAAATACATGTATACTTATTTCTCAGTTACTAAAATATAAATCTGATCCGCCACTTTTCCTTGCAGACACATGTTATTAGAGTCGTTTTACATTGAGAGGTACACCAACGCTTTTTCCAGATAGTTAGGAAACGGGAAATTACCATTACACTTTTGTTGTAGACATTTTACCTTAGTCTAAGTACACCCTACCCACGGATTGGGATAGTTACCATTACAAAAATATATGTTACGTTGGAAATCACTTTATTTATGGCATACAATAAGATTCGATTTTTCCGGAAAATTTTATTATGATTTCTAGCCAATTTGATTGATAAGTCACGGTGATTGATTGGTCGATAAGCACCCTCCCTTGTAAGTTAGACGCACTTGCTGATAAAAGTTGTACACAGGAATTTGATCTTTTGCCATTTGTTTTCGTATTGAATAATCAAAACATAATTACATTATTGCCAATGTATCAAATAAGGTTATCGAATGCCAATTTGAATTTTACACGCGATTGACCAATGAGATCATAAATAAGATTGTTTATCTTTCTATTATTTCAATATCTGTCCACGCTCATGAGAACTTCTAATTCAACAGGTTGCGTCTTGAATAGTACAAAAACGCAGTAAACGCACAGCTTATATGGATTTTAGCTAAAGAATACATAATAAAAAAAAGATTTCTCCACGATCTATACTTATTGACCGTTAAGGACAAAAATATTATGTAAACATTTAATGTAATGTAAACCATCAACTGGCGACATGGCGAAATGGTCAATCTGTGTGAAACGTAGTTTATCTTATTATAAGGTCCATACTATTCGGAGTGTCGTAATTATTTAAAACATAATTAATAGAATAATTTTTCACCCCATATTTTGCAGACGTTTACTCCATGAAAACTCCTCCAACCTGGCGAATATGCGTGAAATGAACGCATCAAGAGCCTCCTTGTCCTTCCTGGACACATCCCGCGACGACAGACTCAACTCCGAAACAAGTTCCAACTCCGGACTTGGATTCGGCAATAAGTTGCAGATGTACAAATCCTATGACAGCCTTGATGTAAGAATCCTTACATTTTCTTTCTTGAATGTTGAATGTTCCTAAGTAGTGGTACCCTTTTCTTGTCTTAATAAATACATTTTTAAATAAGCTGGTCATTTTTGTAAATAAATATGGTTTTTTTTATTCTAATGGCCCACTAGTGAGCTAATTTTTCTTTAAACTGTAGTCTATACCAGTGTGCTACCTATTTCGTAATTTTGTTGTTGACATTTTGTATTGGTTAGAAATACAAGATCGGTTTTCTTTAATGGGGTCAAACCAACTGCGTACAGCTTACTGCTACTTGTTGCACGAAGTTTAGTACTTTTGTATATACAATGCTCCCAATTTTTTCCTAATTGGGGTTATCTGTACGACACTGTATGACTATATTATAACTATTGATATTTCAGTACGAAATGATATGATTAACACAAGTTGTAATTCTCTCAATTGATTGTTGAAAGTATTGTTATTATTTTGGGAAAGCAATAATATTTAAAATTACGTTTAATATCCAATTTAATAATATTCCACATTAATGTCCCACCCGTTTTACAAATTGATTGTGTTTGGCACTTTTAATCACTCACAGGATTTTTCAAGAATGGAAATGCTTGCGGATGATGAAGGTCTTGGTGGAAAGGTGGGAGTTCTTTTAGAAACCTTGTTTTGTGTTGTATACGTTTAAGTTTATAACGTGTTTCATTAGTATTACAATAACATTCTGAACATCTGTTGCACTGTCTTAGTTAATCCATTGTTGCAGCTATTGTTCATATGCAATATTGTAGAGTATTATACTCTTTGATTTATAAAAGAACAAAACACAAATACACTTGACTTCCAAGCGATGCTGCTTTACGCTTTAGCCTTGTCACTCAATCATCTCCTACAGTAGGTGAATTTAAATACTTGTTATTTGTAGTTAGATAAGATTTTATGTAGATTTGAGTTGTTCTTCAGTTCAGTTTTATCGATCGTTTAAATTTGTTTCGTAATTTATTAATATATTACATAAAGCCAGTTTTGTGACAGACAGATAAATAACTTAGAAAAGCTTCTTCTGATAATAGATAAAATCATAATGCTAAGCTTTCTAACATAGCAATTAGATATATAGTTTAATCTTAAATTATTTACGGGAAGCAATATAAGATATAATTAAATCGCTGAAATTTTTTACACAGAGACTTTCAACTGGGGACATGATAGCTGGAGATGATGATTTTGGTAAAGGTTTCTTCACAGATCTCCTGAGGCATATTTCTACAAATCACAAGACTGAAAACAACAAGGATGAACCTTTATTTACTGGCAGAGATTTATTTAATGTAAGCAATATTTTTGAATATTAAGCCCCCTCTCTATTACGTTATTCACGATTCTTGGATCTCAACCCATAACACCCCAGGATATCTTTATTAATTTATGCAAGAGATAGTGTTTGGATACAAACTGCATACAGTAAACTATGTGAATAGCGAACTTTAGGCAAATTTCGAATCACCAAATTCGATGCCTACAGTAATTCTATCGCTAAGTGAGATCATCTTAACGTCACTGTTCTTTTTCACGGTAAACATGTTTTACTGTGATTTTGATTTGATTTATTTCCAACTGTGTTTGCTCATAATTTACGCTACATTTGGAAATCCGGCCTAGGTGCATCGTATTCAAAAAGAAATGCTTCACGGCTGTACTCTCTATCAGAGTCCTCCGTTTCTGATTGATATTTGAATTTAATCGTTTAACCGTTTAGGGAACGAGAGAAGACGTGTCGACGGAGAGTGGAGTGACCGTGAGCGACGAGTCGTCCATGCTGATGGAGGCGCGACCCTCCCCCGTGGACCTGGGACGGCAGAAGGAGATGATGTCCACTCTCATCAAATTACTTCAGGTGAAAATTTTTTGGCAACGGTTATTTAAATCGCACGTAATGTGACATCTGTTATTTATGTAAATGTTTGCAAAGAGATAAAAATAACTGCCATGCCATGCGCATGTATTCGAATTTAAAATGTGTTTGGATTTAAATAAACATGCACGTAGGAAAGCATAGCACATACAGTATAAATGTTAAAATGCATAGGAAAGACATGTGTCATGTTATCATAGCCAGTATCTTACCATAATCTATCGAAAGAGATGGACTGAATTTAAGTCATAAAAATGTCGGTTGAATGAATGTTGTAAGGGCATGTCAATCATGATGATACATGAAATGTACTTGGTAGTTTATCATTGTCAGTGTGAAATCCAGCTACCATGGTATTAATAAAGGCATTCGTGAAAATCTCTATTCCTAAGAATGTTCACTGCTGAAAAAAATCTAGAAGTCAATCCAAGTTATACAAATATGTACTATCGCCATGGTGCCCCGTAAGGTGCTTTTCTACGAAGAAGTGGCGAAAACAAAGCAAAGATACAAAACTTAGGGAAAAGCTCATTGTGACAACTGTGAAAAGGCCTTTCTTATTACTCCAAAAGTTCCACGACAATGACAAGTACAAAGATTAGAGCACATAATTTCCTGTGTGCCGAGATCTAAAAAAGTCATTTACAACAGCGAAAAGCTTTTCGGTTCCACATACACGATGGGTACAAGCCAATTTAACAGTCATATATTATGGGTTTGCTGACAGACTACACGTTGCTTTGAACATCACAGAGCATCATACACAGACAATGTCTACGTAGATAAAGTCTATAGAGTCTATTGGCTTTTTGTTCAATTCCTACAATGTGTGACCAAGGTGTGCTAGAAATTCTTTTCGCATAAATGTTTCTATGCGAATGTGTATTCTTCATGATAACCGACCATAACATTTCGCACCTAAAAACGTTCACCAGAATTAGATCCCAATTTTAACTAGCCTAATTTGCATAGGAGAAACCATTATCAGTAATTGAGAAGTTTACCAATATTTACATTTATGTACATGTACAGTTGGTTTCAAACAATAAATTGGCAAGAAATTACATGGTGCCTTAAAACTCACATGGTAAATGATGTGTACCAGGTCGTAGCCTTTATTTTACTGTTTTAATTAAATATAGCTATCACTTATACTATATAACGCATAAATAGTAAGACACCTATCACTTTATATTTCAGCAAAGGCTCCCATTCAGGGTAACAGAAGCTCTGGAGTTCGGTTCATTGGGCAGCGGAACTTCAACCAGAAGCAGAATGGACGTGGACCTCATCCTCTTCAGTCCTGGTCAGTATCTGTCTTTCTGTATAATTGCAAAAATATACGCGAACAACCAAGCCCAATTTTTATATTGACGCGCCAACCATAAATGCAAGTATAGTTTGAAGCAGGCTCATGCCGCATGTTTTTATCGAGTTAGCAGCAAACAATGTATATCTGGTTTGTTTATAAAAAATTGGGTTATTCCATTTTTTGCCGTATGTAATTTGTTTTGAGACATTTCTCAACTTATGATACTAATATACTGTTTTGTTTAAGTTTACTTGTGAGTAGTTATTTTAGATATATTTTTAAGTTTAGATGTATATCTAGATGTATACTTAGATACATCTTTATGCAACCAATTTCATGAAATGTAACCTGTCATTCCTGAAAATGAAATAACTCCCAAGTTTGTTTACAAAAAAAACCCAAACAAACAAACAAACAAATCAGATAGACGTTTCTACATACAAACGTGACATAACTAATGCTGTCACAATAAAGGACAGTGTTGCACGATCAAATTTACAGCTGCGAGTAACTTAGGCATTAAGCCATAATTAAAAAACTTTCTTTCCATAATAAAAGTCAGTTCACAATCAAATACATACGATGCTATTCCAGTCACTATGTTGACAATGAGCAATTGCATGTAATTTCGGGGGACAGTTGAAATGTGCTGAAAAACATTTACGATGCCTATCAGTCACAAGTGCTCCCTGGGATGAATTTCAAATATTCCAAAAACCGTATTTGGTTATGTTGCATTCATTTCAAACAACAATGTGCCACATTGTGTGTGTGGTTTTCATGGAGAAATAAAGTTTGACAGGAAGTCTTAACAGTATTTACAATGTAAATATATGAGTGCTTATTATGTATTGTTGGTTCCAATATTGCACATCGCTGATGAAAAAATAGTACATAACCGAATAAACAACACCAAAACAAGATGCCCACTTTTTATTTTGCGTAACTGAGTAGATCAAACGTGTTTTAACTGTTTCATTTTCAAAAAAGTTCGTCGTGCCAAAAATTACAATAAATTACATATCATCTGTGATTTTTTTCAAAGCCCAGTGCACTTTACACAGTGCGGTATTTATTTAGGGATCGCAATATATCATATGGTCCTATCACCTGCAGACATAATTATTGTAAAAACCGCCTGGGGCATTAACACGGTAAATAACTATATTGTTACGCAGTGTGAGGTGGGATGCTTCTATTTGCAGCTACGTATTCTCTTTCCAAATGAGAAATTCTTCCCTTGTGCATTTGTATGCATTTATGTGCGGTGAAATGAATTTTTATAACAAACCACGAAAAAAAGAAGAAAAAACCCCCACAATTTGAAGAATGATATGATGCCTGTAATTAAGACAACTATTTGTACTGCTACTGTCATGCCTATCATTACCAAGATAGTCTCAGCTGTATTGTACACTCATTATTCTAAAGTATTTCTTGATCAAAGGATAAGAGAAAAAAGATGTCACTTCATATTTTAAAGAACTTTTCTCAAAAACTAATACGTTCAAACGTGCAAACTAACAGCGCGTCTTCATAAACTAAACGGATCGTTCTTAATGCATTGGACCGACACTAGCGCTGTCATGTTAAGTTAATGGGGTTAACGCTCACGGGAATCTCAACGCATGCTTAACGGACCAAAATTCGTGTCCGTTTAGTTTATGAAGACGCGCTGAAAATCGTAACCATCATCTAACATTTACTGAGATATATTTGGCTGCTTTCCGTTGGCCATAAGAAGAACAAGAACTGGCAGCAATGAAATACCACTTTTGTGTTTTCAGATTTGCCTTGTGAAGGTCAGAACATCTGGATGTCATCCCTTCTGTACGCGGTCCAGAACTTCATCATGAATGCGCACGCCAATCCAGATCCATTCTACCCACTGCCGAACTGCGAATATTTCTCTCAGGTTGGTGGTCATTATGATAAACGACAAAATATCGGTGTGATTTAATAGAATCTTGCTTCAAATGCTACGTTTTCAGTAACAAAGAACTGATCTTAAACGCACTTTCAGGCAGGACTTATTGAATTATTTTTCCTTTTGAAATAATGGAACATTTTTTTTCAAAGTTCATTTGCAGATGAGTTTAAGCTTAACATTTCAGGTTCTTAGATTATTAAAACGCATTCGTTACCTTGCGCTGTAACTGAAATTTTATATTATATAAAATGTAAATGTTTTAGACGGAGTACGCACTGCAGTTTACATGTGGTGGGGTAGATGTGGACATCATGCTATCCTATGACTGGGACATGGATGAGCTTAACAAGGGTGGATACAATGCTGTCTATGATATCACCACGAAAACCACTACCAAGAAAGGAAGACAATGGTGAGATTTATATAAATTACATGTTGAATTTCTGGTTCAACTCCCTGCACCAGAGTGTAATTTGCTAAAATTAAATAAAATTAAAATTGCTCGCACAGTTTGGTGCATAATATTGAATGGAAACGCTAGAGGTTTAAGTTGATATCAAAGATGATGAACTGTGAATAAAACGTTTGGAAATTTCTCGGCAACAGTAACGAATCACTTAATGACGCCACAATACTAAGATCGAAAATTGCCATGAAGCTTTTTACACCCAACAAGATAATAAAAACATAAACTTAACAGAATGCAAACAAATTGATTTTGATCTGGGTCAAGTATGCTTCTTGAGTTAGTGTTCAAAGTTAGTGTTTGGTAAACAAAAGAGCACATTTAGTAAGTGTTATGTGTTGTTAGCATATATTTTCGAGTCATATCACAAGCAGTTTGCAAACAACTTTATCTGTCAAAAATTATGCCATTTCAACCGAGTGTGACATTTGATATCATTGTAAAAGGGTTTTAAGTAACGGACAGTAGTATTTCCTACACATACACAAAGCAAACTGAAGTAACTGAAAGACCTCATGAATGAAGCATATTTCCGATGTTAAGTAATTTTCAATATTGACTGTTAATTTTAGGTTGGCTCTCGCAACAGCTAAATTACAGAAGAAATTTGTGGCCGATCAACCAAATGAGGTGCGTTTCCGACCATTTATTTTGTATTTCACACAATACTCCTTTGCAAGCATTCCAGCCTGTTCCTATGATGATGCTAAAACTAAAGACTTAACTAAAGACTTCAGACCACTTTTTGCATTTTGTGATTCTTATGCAGGATGAAAACTTTTTTTATTTTCAAACTAGTGAAAGAATTTTGCAAAAATAGTCTATTCTCCATTGTTCAAAAATATTTCGAGTTTTTGAGTCAGTTATCATCCATGCCATACCATTTACATTCATAACACAATTAGAAAGAAGGAAAGAAACCACAAGACCGCCAACAAAGCCAATGTGGCACCTTGTTATGATGCGGGTCACGTCTGCGGAATACACAAGAGCACCAGTCTTTACATTATTACTACATTATCTTTACCTGATGAAGGGATTAATACTTTTTGTCATGTTACTTTCCTTGACCTGGTCACCGCATCTCTTTTAGAAAGCATAAAAACGTTGAAATGTTATACAGTGTACTTAAAAGTTTAAGTGGCATTTGTAAATAGTGAAAGCGCACATTTTAGGCAAATATTTGGTCACAGATTAAAGTTAAGTGCGTGTAGGAAGAAGCACAACATTGTCAACCCATTACCGTAAGTAAACCCAGTTTTATCATTTCTGTACGATTGCAAAATTAAGACGGATCAACTCACAAGATTCATTTTTAATGTTTTCCTTGTGCAGGTCAAAGAGATCATCAAAGTTGTAAAACACTGGAGAAACTGTGTTCAATGGAAGAAGACTTCTTATCGACCCAACAGTTATCTTCTGTCTCTGCTCGTTATCAAAGCAGCCGAAGATACCCGATCGTGAGTATCTAACCATCCTTCCATCAATCCATCCATCCATCCATCCATCCATCCATCAATCTACCTACCTATCTATCTATCTATCTATCTATCTATCTATCTATCTATCTGTCTATCTATCTATATATATATATATCTATCTATCTGGCCTTTCGTCCGTGCTCCCGTCTGTAAATTTACCAATCTAGCTCCTCATGTATCTGTCTTCACATCTTCTCGGTCGTTAAACTTGTCCGGGTCTGTGGTATTCTTCTCGTTGAAGAGTATAAATGCTGCCATCTAGGTTTATGTTTGTCAATATACCAAACAAGCGGGGTAAATGAATGTGCGTTGTCATCCTAATACCACATAAAGACGTTTATGTTTTTATTTCATAGGTCTGACATGAAGAAAGTTCTTCACAGAATGGGAGCTCTTGTCATGGCACCTGAACTGAAGTGAGTATTCAAAATAATTTCAAACCAGATCAAGCGTTGATGTACATAAAATTCTCTTTGAATTTGCGAAATTATGTTGTTTTAACGAAATCTTTAAATTTTGCACAAATACAATTGAAAAATCAATCTGCTTTTGTATTTTTATAGATATTATAATACTGTAAGTTTCCTCATTTTCATTTCTTAATATTTGAACTATTATATTTCAGAATGTCATGGAGCACATACTACTTGCCTGATAAGTATCCTGTTGACTTTGATCCACCTTGTCCGCTCGTAAGAGATCCTGCAAATCCTGGAGTTAACGTGGCCGACTATTTACCATACTGGGGCCAGTTCAGATCAGAACTGTCGCTGTGGTTCAAGTCACTTGCAATCCCCATTGGTACAATTGATAGTTGACCATCTTCTCGATAAAGAGGACAATTCATTATGTGGGCCTGTATCATTGTGTATATGTTGTTATTCATAACAATTAGATTTTGTTCAATTACGTACACATATGTATCATTCAGTATTTTTCTTCAGTAAGGTATTAATATGATAAAAATGCCTTGAGACGACAATTGGAAGAGTAAAAATACACTTTGTGCGTCTTTTTATTCAAGTGTAAAAGGGGTACTAACTTCCCTGACCTTAATTGGTACTGCAAGAATATTTGTTAATAAACAAACGGACCGACATGGCTACAAACAGAAATTTGTACGACATTCATGTACATTATTCTGTAGTGATTTACAAAACCAACTGAATCTTTTGGCTCTTTTCCTCGACAACGCTGATATCACTTTACTTTACGATATTTGATACAAAGTACAGGATAGGAAGTAAATTGCATGTAAATGTTCACACCAGATCACGTTCAATTATGGCAGCAGAATACAGATGAAACGTATCCATAAGTTAGCACAATTGTATTTTCCCGTACGGGAACATAAAATCACTTGTTAATGACTTGTAAACATACACGCTTTTCATATTCATTTACTTTTAACTATCATTGTACATATGCAGGTGCTAATCCGTTGTAAACAATTTTTCTAATGTTTAAATCGAATTTTTTTTCACTTTAGGCTTTTTTTATTTAATTGTTTGGATTACATTTCCCGCCGCACTTTGAAATCGGGATTTCCAAAAACAAAAAAAAACTCATTTGAGGTTGAAACATGATGCACACGGCAACATTTTTGCATCGTAACGAGTTTCGTTAGGAGACGATTGAGAAATAGTAAATATTTTATCGATATTTATAAACAGTTTGGCTTTCTTGGGACCAATTTCAATTTTTATTTTTATTTTTTTCCCGATCGCCGCACTTTGAAAATCCTGAAAGCACAATGTAATCCAAATGATTAAAAAAAAAAAGGCCTTATTTCCAACTGGCATGAATTAAAATTTAACCCTGTTGACTATAAACTCGACCCTGTGACCTAGTGCCGAGAAATGGTACGTACCCACAGGCATGTGACCTAGTACCTACAGTCATGGTCCCTATCATAACAATAAATAACATGTATTTTGCATTGTGATGAAATTGTTTATTATTGTATCTTAGTTAAATGTAAAATTGTTACCGTATGTATATTTTGACTTTTGTACACCATGTGAACTATCTGAAAATCAATAGTATTTTCATAGTGTTAAGTCTTGATTTCAGGCATTCCTTAAACGATTTTCATTGGTCTAAATCTCAGTAGCGGACTTAAGTGCAAAGCACAAGGGGATGCAAATAGTAGAAATAGGTGGGTGCGTTCTTCAACAACCACTAAATCACGAGTTGCACCATCCTTAAAAAGTCCCTTGCCACGGAATATGACCTGAGCTTGTTTTCGTGGATGCATCATTCCAATTCCTGAACGAATTGCAATATACCTGTTACTGAAACTCATGCTGTTAATGTGTTCACTTCGCTTTTGTACATGTGCATGTTAGCAATTAATACATTTGCAGTTGTTTCAATGTATTTTTTAATCCCTGCAGAGACTGTTTGTTAATCTTTGACTTCGCCTTGTTGTGAGAACTTCGTTTTTAAATCAGTGCTGGTTTTATGTTCGGTTTATTGTAGCTATCTTTTAGCTAACGTTCTAATATTGTATGTATATATTGAGATAATTCTGCAATTGAGAAGCAGATATTATTTATTATTACTTTACTTGTAAAGTCGCTTCCATAATGTGAAGACTTAATTGATGTACAACTTGTAAAATGATAAAAATGGGATATTGAATTGGAGTAGATTGGATTATTTAATTAATCTATTAATTAATGGCAATGCGCACAGTTTTCATTCACATTCGTCAATCAAGTGCTGTACAGTGAAATTTGCTATCAATAATGCTTCCAATGTACACAAATAACTTCCATGTCTATGGTTTGGGAGATAGAAAATATTTGCATTTGCAACAACTTCAGACGAAACCTTGAAATTGCGAACTTTTAATTTAAGCCAGACTTCTTTTATTTGTAGTGTTACATTTCTGCCCTCTCACAAAAATCAGCAATTATAAAAAAAAATTCCGGTGTCCCGTGCTCAGCTGACATCTTCCAAATCTTACCCCCCCCGCCCTCCGGAGAAATGAGCACGGGTTAAGGCTGTGCCATCCATTCCCCCCTAGTCAAATGAGCACACTTATCCCCCGTGCTGAAGACTCCTCCCCCCATTCTCAAATGC
>JBCAUI010071993.1:0-19949 GCA_038406195.1 Haplosyllis anthogorgicola | reverse complement strand
TGCAGCCTGTGATGGGCTACGATTGTGCTGAGGAGGTGTGAGGTCCCGGTAGCTCAGCTGGTAAGAGCACCGGTCATATAACCTGGAGGTCGTGGGTTCGATCCCCACCCGGGGTCCCAAACTTTTTCAGCACAAACAAGGTATTGTAGATAAATTTATTTTCTCTTCAAAGTGAGCACTGTTTTAAATTATGTCTTCTTGTAGACCATAACTCCTTGGGAAAATTAAAAATTGAAACTGTAGCTGAAATGTAAAGGACAAGTGCATGCATGAAAACTCAGAAAAAGAACTTTAGCATTGAGAATGGGTTGTTATCAGCCTTTCTGGATGTCTCTGAAAGAACCTGGCTTGTAGACTCTGCATCTAAGAAACGCCAGTACACGGAATTCGTATGAGAAGTTTAACAATAGCGCATCAAAATCACAACGTGAAATTCTTTCGTTCTCTCTTCTGTGTACTGCATTTCTGTAGTCTACCTTGAACATAATCTCGGCCGAGTGGCCATGTGCCAGGCTGCCTGTTTTAATTTGTGTACCTAAAACCATACGTTAGGAAGGAAGTACCCATGGGCGCTACTCTTGGAAGGAAAGCTGCAATTCTAAATTCACGAATAAACATGCTAAAGTATTGTAAACGTTACGTTTAAAAGACCCCCATAACTTATTCAGCGCAAGAAATATAATGGTATTTAATATAAAGAATAAAGAACATGTGTGAGAACTTGACGGTGTCACTTGCGTGTGGTAGTGTGTTGTTTACGACTGAGAAACCACCAGTTTGGAGCGATGTCTGTCCACACACTTTTTTTCACCATCGCATGTCAACCATTTAAAGAAGTTTTTCCCATCTTCGTCTTTCCTCATGGAAATGACAAGTACGTGTAAGTGAGTATGCGCTAGACTGCTTGTTTTCGTCAGAGTATCGCCTTCCTTTAACAAGTCTACTTCATGTGCAGAAAGTTCGATGAAATGCTCATGGGCGCCAGTAGCTGCATTGGATGCTGTCATTTTCAGAGTAAGTCCTTTCACAGGGTGGGAAACTTCTTCAGGGTTAGAAACTTTTTCTTCTCTAAGCATGTACGCATATCTTTTAGGTTCAAGTAAAATGTCCTAAATAGCTTCAAGTTCCTTGGAAATTGGGTTTCCATCTTGATGAAGGGGCATGATCGGATATCTCAGCCGAACTTTTCCGACATCAATGATAGGTCTCGTGAAGATTCTTACTCCAGATGTGGTGACCTTCTGGGGAGTTCTACTTGAATCCAGAACACATTTTGCACCTGTTGAAGTATCAGCTGGATTATTCTGAGCAGTGGCATCTCCACTGTAGAAATGTGGAGCTGTCATGTAGTAGATCTTGCTGTGGAGACCGTCAAAAAGCTTTTGCAACTTCACATCCACCGTTTCTGCCATTTGCTGTAACAGGTTCGGCTTTTTATCCACCATCCCACCCTCTATATTCAAGGTTGTATGGGTTCCATGATAACAATGGAGTCAGATAGATGATCTCTAGAGGAATAGCATAGGTCCATCTCTCTGTGTATTCTTCACAAACTCTCTGCTGGCCTGTACCCTCACAAAACGTTGCTGACATTGGAGCCACTTCGGGATGTATTGTTGCTGCCATGAAAACATTTTGATCATTGAAACCTCTTCTTCTGCTGTCTAAACCCATTGTATCTTTTTTGTTCACCTTAAAAACTCTGTTGTAATATGCAACATTCAAAGGTTTGTCTTGGCTGCTGCTCACTGGAAATGTCTTACCTCCCACGGTGTCGTCGAAAATGGTGGCTCCATAGTTGTCCTTCCCTGGAACTTCTCCCATAAGCTCATCCAAAAATTGATATTGGGGTCTTACTGCTGTCCACTTATCAGAATCTACAGGGTTGACTTGGAATCTGGCTGCTCTGGATTTACTAAATTTAGTGAATTCAACTTTGTCTCTCATTCTTGTTGTCAAATCATCTACCACCCTGAGCCTATTGGTTGGAAGGTCATTTTTCAGAGGATGACACATAATTCTGTAATTCCATTGGGCTGTAGTGGGAATGGTACCATCAACGAAATCTATTACTGTGGTTGGCAAGTAGGAAAAGTTTTCAAGGAGATTTTTTCTTCCAGTGTATGAAGTGAACCTTATTTTCTCTTGTAAATCGTACCAACTCTCAGCATCAGTGAAATGTCTGTCACTCTCGAAAGATTCTTCTAGGGTATCAGTCGATGTTGTCCAGGCACCTTCCAGATAGCATAGGACTGGTCTGAAGTATGGTCGGTAATCTCTGTGAGTTGTGTTTTGTGTTTTGAAGGCCAGGAAATATTCTCTCATCTCTTTCACCTGGTGAAGATACAAAGTTTGCCTTGAACATCTACTTGAAACGCCTGGTAAATGAACCATTCAGAGTCTCAATTTTAGAAACTGTTTCGGAGCGATACATATGCTTCGTCACATGCAGCCACACAGGGTCTAAATAGTATGAAAGGTTTCTTGCATGAACAACGTGGCTATGTGTGTATGACCATCCACAGACATAAATGACAAATTACAGAAAAACGTATGATATCCATACTAAACAATATCAGGGTTGTATTCTTTTTCAATTAAAGAATATAATCATGGTGTTCTGTCTTGATTGTATTTATGTGACATTTTTGCAAAATACTTTTAAGAGAAGTGGCCAAATATTGAGACACTCGCACTCCTTTTCCATTAAAGAATACGACCGTGAAACTTTGGAGTTTCAATATTGAGGAAGTTTTCTCGAAAGCGGTTTATAAAAAGGTTATGCCATTACGTTTAACTTATCTATACCCTGCATAGCTAGCCATACTTTGTAAGATTGGTCAACAGGCATTGCGAGGGATGCGAACACACAATCTTCGGATCTACAGACAGATGCTTAACTGAATCGGCAATGGGGCTCAGGTATCTTCATGCTTCTTCATTTTGGAAATACTGTACCATAACTATCTTAAATATCTCTTGAGCTTTATTACGGTTTTCTACTGGACTGGTGTGGTGCCAAAATATTTTTGCTACATAAATGTTATTTATCTATGGCCAGTACCTGACCATCCACTTCGGTGTATTTCAGAACATCCGGAGGAACTTCAGGAAAAGGAATGAATTCCGTCTTGTGATACTCATCGGTAGTGGTACTCGGCATGTAGAGGCGGTAATCATTGTGTCTTGTTCTAAATTCTACACCATTAAGAACAGCGATAAACTCTCCCAATCCTATGGTACGTATGTTGTTGTCGTGGTTGTGGCATGCTGCAACCTAAATTTGTACATCAGGTAAGATAATGCATTTCATATCGGAAATTAAAAGTGGCCGTGTTGGGTAAGTTTTCAATGATTGTTACCAAATAGATAATCGGATATTATTCCACACATCAAATAAAAGAACATTTTTCAGTTAATTTTAAGACCATACAGGAATAACCGATTAAGGAAATTGAGGAACTTAAAATGCATTACAATTATATATTTAAAACATCATACCATTTGTTGCGAACTCATAGACTCTGCATTGTATGGTCGTGGACCCACATGATTCATTCTAATTATCTTGAGCCCAGAATCACCATCTGACCTGATCCTTTCCTCGACAAAGAGCTGCTGTAGCATCAACTGTCGGCCAAGTTGAGCCAAGCTGGCGTTCAGTTGTTGTTCAAGGGCATCGTCGCTGTATGTCCCATGTGCCAAGACACAGAAACATACCAGAAACAGCAAATGACCCTCCATAATCTGTATCACACAAAATGTATATCTGTGAACATTAATTTGTTGTTATGTGGCAAGTTAACTATTTGCGCCAGATGCCAAGAGAAAGAAACACTGCAGAAGCATAGAAGGTCTCATTACGATGTATTTCATTAGTAATTGCTTCATTGTTGGACCTCTAATACGAATGAATTTTCTTATGGGGCCATTGATGATTTACACCTGCTGTCGCCTGTTGAACTATTTGACAAATATAATAATAATTTAATATGAAAATAAACATTTACGGATGTTTCTGTAGTTGAACTTGGGACATCTCCCTTCCCGGGCCAAACTACACACCTAGGCCATTCATTTCATTGCTGGCAGAAAGATTTATGTCCAGTGAGGCAGTGGGGTGTATGGGGACTGAACCCTGGCCTCTGGATTGAAAGCCCTGCATGCTAACCACTGGACTAACACAACTTGTGCAGGTGTGAACATTTAATCAAACACATTGCTTTGCAACTGCTGATTATTTTAGGGAGATGTCCTAAGTTCAAGTTCAGATGCATACAGTTTTGAGAAAGAAATATTTTTAGTTCAGAACAGTTGGGTACGGAGGGTAGTTTGTATCTATTGCCCGTCAGGTGCTGGCACAATTGTGAGCAGCAGAAAACTATTATGCTTTACCACTGCAGTTGGACACACCATCATATACTTTTAGATATAAAATCGTGCTTTGTATGTAACACTTTGTCACCTACTGAAATCAAACCATAGTTGGACCCACTGTCAAGAATCCTTATGATATACTACATTAGTCCTGAGATGTACATTCTTGTTGCATTGGTATACTACAGTTCCTTAGAGGGAGGTAATTCTACTTGCAAAATTTATGTCTATGTTCCTTCTTTTTTTTCATACATTTAATTAGAAAGTTTATACACCTCTGTACAAAAATTGCACTCAACATCAGAACAAAATATAGGTGTTTTCCATGCACCTCATCATGAAATTACCATTAGAAGTTTAGCATCCTGCAACAATTGAATTTCACGCTGAGCTCATTTGATTCATTTGTTGCGGGGCGCTAAACTTTTGATAATAACTTCATGATCTGAAACATACGTACATGAAAACATACCTGATTTTATTGATGAAAAGTCGTCAATTCCTGGGGAATTCACTAACCTCACGGCTGAGCGAATTGCCGAACCTGGAAACCCAACCACCTTTTATACCGAAACACCGATTGTCGGGCGGAATAAAAGAATGAAAAGGTTATATTTTAAAATTAACACCCACGTGAACAAACATTAAATCATTTCATTACGCACATGATTTTTCGATTTTGTCTGTAGTTATGTAGTGTATGTTACTGGATGAGTACCAGGATTGTACGGCCTGTTTTTGAAGCCACTTCAACGCAGAAATATTATAGCAGCTTTGGAACACGAGAATATTGTGTGTTGTGCTATTGACCCGTCAATTACAGCGTCAATTTCTATTGTTCCAAATAAGTGGAATGCTTTCCCTTCGTACGTTATTACAACATACAAATCTGAATTAAGGAGCTTACTATTCCTCAACGACAGAAATTTATAATTTCTTCCTTTATTTTGAAATTGGTTCTCAAAGCACAGAAGGCAACACAGGGACATTGCATTCATTTAACATTATTTGATGATAACTAATTTCATGCTATTTTGTGATGAAAATGACAGAACAAGATTATGAAAGTGTAATTTAAATTAAAAGTAGTTTCTTTATCTGGTTGACTAAATTTACGTATCCAGAAACTATTCAGTGAAGGGAAAAATTTAACTTAAATGTTCTAATGTAGTGTGAATCTGCGTATGTACTAGATGGAACCCGTCGGTACCCAACGGTAGTGCACACAGTAAAAACCATTGCTGCTTATCTGCCACATTCAGACAGTGCAGCTCACCCAGTTGGCTGCGTGTGCAGCAAAAATGGGTAGGGTGGATTGCCAGGATGTGGCAGATGAGCTTTAGGCATATTGTGAAAAATGGTCCTTTGGACCTTGGACATGGGATTTTGGACCTTGGTCTGTCTTGGTCTGTCCCAGTCCAAAGTCCAAAATCCATATTTTCCAATATGCCAAAAATGCATCCCATAATAGTCATAAAATAGCATTAAATAAGCAATAGGATGAATATTAGTGGAGATAGACACTAAATTCAGAAACCTGTGTGGAAAAAGCAGACTGACCCCCCACCCAAGGATAGATGGCAGGTGAGATGGCCCAACCTCAGAGACAGCTGGCATAGCCTAATGCAAGCATATGGACCTCAGGTGAGATGAGTGCACAAAGGTCATCCTCCAGACTGACATGGAATGGCAGCTCATTAACTTAATTTATGTCTGACTGTGAGGCCACCTCATTGGCTGGCAGGTCATCCTACAGACTGATCCCTCCCCCCTGTCACCCACGTGACACTTTCGCCTCTTAAATTTGTTAGTAGTATGATTTAATGAGAGTCTTAACCTGTGGGTAAATAACTTTATTTTTAGTAACATGAGAATATAAAATCGGTATCGGATTCTGGGATTCACCAAAAGTAATCTATTCATCTGTGTTTTTTTTTTCTTTTTCTACATATATGCAAAACTAATTCAGAAGGATAACGTTTTTCAAAGATTTCCCTAAGGGACTAGGACTAATACGTTTAGTTTGACTTCATATATCATGCTCGTTTGAACACACTAAAGGTTTAGAATTACCTTCAAGAGAGGAAAATAAACTTACTGTGATATATCTTTATAATGAAGAGGATGAACAACAGCTCTGTATCTGTCATAAGCTAAATATACCAAATTATTAGCTGAAGTGTAGAGGAAATACCAGAAGAAATATTGGGAATGCCTGAAAAAGATTTTTCGCAGAAACGGATAAAGAAATTCGAACAAAATCTTTCGAAGCAGTGCTCTCTACTTTTAGGCGGGAACAGTCTCTCATTTCGGAACTATATCACACTGCGTATGCTACTGAAATGCAGTTGATGTATGACCGTTTTAACTGTGTGAAGTGTACAGATTTGGGAAACAAGAAATTCCACCATTGTTATTGACTCCATTAATAATTACAATGCGATATTCCACTGTTTCAATATCTTTCCTCTGTACATTGAAGAGTAACATTTATTCTTTTGCTTTAATCGAATTTTAAAACTATACATACCATAAGTAACAGTTAGTGACTTCCCAATAATAATCATTAACATGCCAGTAAGACGGTTGGCAATGGATTATAAAGCCAATTAAACAAGTCATCATATCTAAAAAGGCCTGGTGTATTAACAATTCCCTGTAAAATAATGCAGTAAAACGATAAATTAAGTGTAATGGTGCAATGAGACAACGCTGTTATTTTGCTATCCGGATCAGGAAAATTCTATGAGAAGTTTAGGTACAAAATTCTTTTGTACTTTGTTGATTGGTACATTACAGAGAAATCGTATTAATTGTGTACATCAGGTCTCTTTAAAGGGACTCCCGTAAATACCGTGTTAAACTTCTGAACTCTGTGTAATGGGTCTTTGTTATGTTGAGAAGCGCTTTTGTTATTTGAACATTAACATCACACAAAAATCGTATCAATTATTTTCAAAAGGCTAAGGGAGCTCTTGTGCCGTCTTAAAGTTTTGAGATAATTTATTGTCTACTGGCAGGGGGCGTTGCCCTGAACAGTGATCCTAACACGCTACTCATTGTGAACTTTTAATACAGGTTTCCTGATGCAATTTCTATTGGTTAAAAGATTTACCTGAACAGCACAGAAAGAGTTTTTTGTAATTTTAACATTTCAAAAAACCTTTTCTTCTTATGACGACCCCTATTTACGTTAAGATACTGTCGAAAAATCTTTTTTGACCAACATTTTACCACGTTATCACATCACACCTCCTTAAGGGGTTAAGGATGGAATTCCGTCATACTCTGGAGGTACTTATCAAATGCCACTTTACCTTATAGGATATCCGAATGATTGTCCATTTTTCACAAATGCCAAAAGCGCTGTTGCATTACATATGAAGCCGATGGCAGATAAAAAAGTATCTATAATATCCAAAATGAAGACTCCTAATGAATTCCTAGTAAAAAATAAATACACAATAACATTACAGTGCACGCCTCCAGCAATGTTTTTCGCGGATCTTTAATGTATTTCAAACAGTAACACACTGTTCAGCTCCACTTATATTGAGTTATTCTATAGCATAAATCTCGATGAGTCTTCCAACGAAAGAATTTTACGCTGTGCTTTTGATGGTCTATTGTTCTGATACGTGTATTGATTACCTACATCTTTAAAAATATTGCTTATGCAAGGCAAATGAAATCAACCGTTCAAATCAAGAAATTCCTATTAAATGTTCAGAGCCAAAATTCAAAAACACAGCGTGGAATTCTTTTGTTTCCTCTTTTGTTCTGTTCCCTAGACTTTTAACAGGAATTTCTTGATTTGTACAACTTACTCATCTGTATCTGCAACAGTTATGTCTGTAGTATTTGTGGTGTTTATCAAGGTAGTATTATACAAAACCGATGTTACATCGACAACATCTGTGGCTGAATCCATTCAGAATGCTTTATCCATACAGAAGTCTCTAATGTTGAGGCCAATCTTGATTTTTATGTTGAAGATTATTGTGTCAGATTATGTGCAAGACATTAACATGTTACTATGTTTATTCTGAATTTCATATTGTGCGTTTATTCGTGCGGAAACTCAGAATGAACTTCTACCTTTGTCTTCAAATAGCTATTTCATTCAATAAGTGAGAGTGGTCTTGCGATCGAGAGCTAGCAAGCAGTTTGCGTCTTGCCTGGCCCATTGAAGTTGCCTGAATATAAATGCAGTGCACTGTATATATTTCAAATAGGCTTTCTGTCAGAAAGAGACAGCGAAATTAAACCTTTGAATACTTAACTAAGAAAAAATCTATTGAATACACTGCAGTAGTGGGCACGTCATGTCTTTGTCTATTTATTCTTAAGAAATTATGAAGGCGTTTAATTCCGATAAACGTTTTCCTCAATTAATACGAAAATTACAGTTGGCATCAAACTGTAGGTTTCCTTAAATCAGAGCAGAACATTTTACTAATCAAAATCAAATTGGCAAAAGAAAAGCATGGAAAAATTGCTAAGTAGTTCCTGAAGACATTTAAAAACAAGAATACCTTCCAATAAAAGGCCAAACCGCCCGCTTCGCAAATAACCATTAAAACGCAAATAGTAACTAGAATGCAAATAGTTATTAAAACATGAAAAATTACAAAAATCTAGAAATTTGACCTTCAAATGACCTTGACCTTCAAATGACCTTGACCTATATTTTGACCTTGGCCCCATTTACTTGTCTCAAACATCATAACATGTGATATTAGCAGACAACACTAAAATTTTTGACATTTTTTATTGCTGTGACCTTGAACTTGACCCAATGACCTTGATACTCAAACTTGACCTAGATATTATGAAGATGCACCACCATACCAAAAATAAAGTTTCTAGGTCAAGTGGTTCAAAAGTTATGGCCCGGACAGACAGACTGATAGACACACAGACACACACACACACAGACACACACACACACAGACACACACACACACACACAGACACAGACACAGACACACACACACACACACACACACACACACACAGACACAGACAGACACACACACACACACACACACACACACACACACACAAACTGAAAAAATTACCTTCCCGCATACGCGGGCGGTAATAAAATTATCAGCTGTGCCTTGGCACCGTTGAAGCCAAAATCACATTGTTGGGAGTCTTTTCCTCTTCGTTTTAATGGTTCAAAGTCGACATCGCAGCCCCATGCACTAACCACATACGGAACCATAAGGGCCCATGTTTTACCCATAGACTGCACTAATATGTGTAATGTGGCATACATGACTGGTCCATACAGAGCATAGAGATGCTCTCTTTGAGCGCTCTGTGATCAATACCTGATCAAACACATTCGCAGAACGGCTAATTGGTCTAAATCAACTGCGATTCACTCCCTCCAGAGCATCACTTTCTTTTACTGAAAGAACGAAGATTGCCTGAAATCCGCGAGTTAAAGTTGACTAAAATAAAAACAAAGTGCGTATGCATTACTCTGTAACTTCAATTTTCGTTAGACGACAATGAGACAATGAAAAGTTCTATATTATGAAATGCTTCACTTCATATGACAAGTTATAATATTGTACTTTTCAAAGCTTCTAATTGATTGATCGTGGGCTCATATCTCAGTACTGGAGGTCTTGTTCACGTCCGTTCCTAGCTCTAAGATTTCCAAAGTTCCAGCTGGTTTTTTTGCTCTTTTCAAAGTTGCGTTGATATCAATTTATCTGGGTCACACAGTGCAAACAGACTGACACTGGATGATGTTCCTTGAAAAGCCTTGCACTAACCTACTTGGTTAAAGCAGGTTCATCTGTACATGGTTATTTTTGTTTCCGTACTTTTGACACACAGATTGATGAATGGACGAATGAATACAACCGATGGCAATTCTGGAATACCGAGGCCTAATACCGTCTTGTACTAAGATTTTTTAACATGCAAACAAATATAACAATATCTCGCGACATGACAAAAAATTCTCAGTAAATGGAACATGATCACAACAATACGTAAACGTGCGAGGGAAAGTTCCCAGACTGTTCCAGGAATTCCACGGGCGCTGTGCTCAGAGGTGCAGGTTAAGAAGAGCCAGGTGAACTGGAAGATATTGTTCATGTGGTGTGACTTGGGTCCAACATCACTGCGGCCAGCGGGAGTCATGCCATTAGGACTGTTCAGAAATTAGGACTCTCCACAGTCACACCCTAGCTAGTTTTTTCATTTCTAATTGTGATTTGTAAGAAGAAAACAACCAGAAGTTCAAAGTGCTGCATAATTTATCATGTGGATAAAATACTAATTTTGGCAGCACTGTAAGTTTACGAAGTAACAGTTGTTTGATGTTGCTTTTAGCAACATAAACTAATAACAGATAAAATTGATGAAATAAAATACTTTTAACTGTACGCAGTGGATTTGTCACTTTTTTAACCGTACATAATTGCTAAATATGTTATGCACGCGAAGGGCCCATTAAAGGATCACCCAACAAATATGTCAGAACAATAAGATCGACACAGGTACGTTCCTTAACCTGAAAATAAGGCATTCTCTGCTTGAGCTGGGCACAGATATATATTTACAGTTGTGTAACTCTTCTGAAACAACCCTGTGCTGTTTGATTCCTTGAAAGGCTGTCACATACATATGGCGGTGCGAGTCAGCGCTACTTCATATCCATTTCTACAGCCAGTACATTAATACAGTCCTGTCCACCGTATAAACACTAAATTTACGACCAAATATGCAGATACAACTTTGCTTCAGTCCATTTAGGGTAAAACTTCCTTTCACTAGCTTACTCTTTCAATCTAGCATGAACGTGTTGGAATGATCAGGTTTTGTTACAATAAAGATAGAATAATCATGTTAGAAAAATGAACGGCTATTGTAATAATCAGGTCTTCTTTGGCCAGCAATTTGTGATGTTATAGAATTAATTAATTCACGAATGACGTCTTCACTTCACCAGCAATCGAGTTCAAATAGACTCAAAGGTAACATACATTTCGCACTAAGGATTAATGTTAATCATTAAGTTTCACCATGCTAAGGTGAAAAATTTGTTACTGGTCCCATGTGAAGAACAAGATACTGCACTGAATGTAACTGCCATCTGATTACATCACCATGAGGTGGTGATGGCTCACTTGCAGAATAATTCACACCACGGTTGGTTGAGTTTTCGAAGGGAGGCTTGGAAAGTGAAAATGTGTAAACTGCAATTCTGCGGAAATAGCAAGAAACATCTGTTTTAACTTTTCGTCAATGAAAATGAGTAACCATGCCAGCCTAAGATCCGCCGTGCGCAGAGTCACCACAAGTACGAAACAGAGGACACCAGCGGCCCCAAAAGTGAATGTCGGTATACACAATTTGGCAAAAAAAAAAAGATAAAAACTTTTCGTCACCAAACTCTTTTCTCCCCCGTCTCCCCGGACCTGGCTGTATTATCTTACATTTATTTCCTCCGCATTAAACCTCTGTTAAGCGGCGACTCTCCAACCTCCTTGTGCTGCACGTCCTCGCTCGTGTTTTTGTAACCATTAGCGAATAACTTCCTTTCCAAGTCCGAACAACAGGAAGTGTTTTTCAATAAGCAGAGGCGGATAACTTATTTTTTTCGTATATTTCCACGTAATAACTAATAAATATGGTGTTTTCATGTCGTGATTTATAACTGTGTGCGGAGTGTAAATTTACCTTTACCTTATTTCTCTCATTTGCATGATTTTCTGTAACCTTTATCGACGGACTACACCTGCATTTGCTCTGTCATTGGGGTTTTCTTTTCTGGAATTCCTCTTTTTTTCTCTGCGACTTTTTTGGCTCAATGTCGCAAAAAGGGAAAAACTAAAACAAGTACTATTATCCCAACATATGGCCTGGTCCATTTACGACATTCAAATACACGAAGGGTAAGGCTTTTTACGACATCCTGATGTTTGGAACCCATCTGTCGTCCCGTGAACGGGGACAGCGCAGTCCATAAATTCCGCTTTAAGCAATTCCCGTCGAGTTACGAACGGAGCAAAAATCACCATCAGAAGCCACGAGTGTTCAGTGAAGACGGATCAGAAGTCGGCGATTCGCTGCCTCATTACGGCCACGTTGTCTACATCAGCAATAACAACACTATTGAACCTGTCAACCGCAAAGCAATGACTTACTTGAGTCGTTTTTTACATGGAGCAGGGAAATGTGGAGACTCTTCTCATTGCTCAATGTTTTGTTCCTTTTATGATTCACATTCTTTGCCGACTGGTTACGGCCAGGTCAGTAATGCTGTTTCAAATCTGCACAGCTTGTGCGACTGAGCTATAACCCAGTACCTAGCTGCTCTAAAACCTAGTAAGTCCGCGCTGACAAGAGTCAGCAAATTAGCCTTGTGCTTTACTATTGTAAATCTGATAGTATTGAATGTACATTCTTAATTGCACATCCTTATATGTGTCTTATATGCATGCATGATGCAAATGAAGTCATATTTAACGATGGAATGACATAGGAAAGCCATGATTACAGAGTGTCATAATTAGGGCGAATACTGTGACTTCAATCTGCATTACTTTTTAAATTTACATATCACATGCGCTTCTGTAAGTACCGTATGGTTTGAGACTAACTGAGAGGAAATATTAAATTTCGTGGATATTTTTATTCGTACTATTTTTATTCGTACTTAAAGGAAAATGAAGCACGACACCAAACCATTGATTGCGCCATTGTGACGCACAGAGGAAACATTAAGTAACAACCTGTGTTCAGTGGTGTTGACGAGGTGGGTTGCGTTACCCGTCAGGTTATTCCCTTCTTACCCATTAACCGACAAATGTAAAGTATGTGCAGCTAAAACTGTCCGGATAAAGCTCAATGACGTAAAACTTGCGCTAAGTTTAGAAGAACAAGTATAAAACATAAATACCTATGTTAAGTAGAGTGAAGTTCTTTACACTCGGTTTTCTGAGTAATGAATTGCCGCTGCATTCCTTGGAAATTTAAGAGTAGCATTGAGCTTGCAATATTATTTATAATATCACTCGCAATCAGTGCCTTTTAAATAGGAGACATTAACACATGATATACTTTGCGTTTACTACTCTAACATTTACTAACAACTTACAAACTTTATACGATGAAGAGGAACAATTAACCCTAACGGAAAGTACCCTTCTCAAAAGTTGCATAACATTATTGGCTGAGGCTGATATTTTCCATACGTAAACGAGTGATAAATATTTAATGGAATAAGATGATATATGGCTGCATGGAGCTTGGATAATGCAATTATACTCAGGCAATGTTGGAGGTACAAAGTCTTAACATTCGGTATAGATGATACCCATATGGCTCACCAAAAGCGCAACCAAATCTAACTTGCACAGGATTCCATGGTGAAATTGTATCGTTTAAAATGTCTTGCTTTATGTGGAAAAATGGGAAAGTCTCGTAGGTCACAGGATCGATGCCGTGTTTTGATTACAATATAGTTAGCCCTCGTGGTGTGTGAAATACATTTCTCCATATTTTCCATATCAACCTCCGACAAAAATGTTCTGATAGGGTAGCAGCCAGAGACACGGGGAATCCCCTGGGAACCGGGGGGTCCAACCTAGTGGATATAAAAGATGGTGAGGTGGGAATCTAGGGCGATGAGATTAGAGTGTCTTTGACACCCTTGTGTATTTCTATGGATCGCAACTCTTTAGTTTTACATTTCATTACTGACACCTCTTTGTGTCCGAAGAAAGCGTGTGCATGGCGTTAAAATTTGTAACATTTCTTATTCAATTTTTTCTTTTCGCATAACACAGAAAGAAATATGATTACACTGGATTCCGAGCCAGAAACAAAAGATCTGCCAAAGATGGGAATTCCCCTAACAGATTATTCTGATTGAACATTGAAAACTGGCCCATGGAATTCTTCAGTGATCACCACAGAAAAGGAAATGTTTGGGAAATGTTACAATCTATGTGCTATGTAAAGGTTATTTCCTAAGAAATCAATTTCACCAAAAAGAAAACTGCTATCACTTTCTCAAACCAATACAATCAACATGTTTGCTAGTTCACTGGTTTCTCTTCCCTCTCCATTAGAAATCAAAACCCAGAAGGATATTTTCTCTTTCAAATTCGGTTCGAGCTATTTAAAGATATTGATTATGGCCGCCGCAGTGAAACCGCTCGTGATACTTTTCCAATTCCAAGTAGGAATTACACTGAACAGGCTTTTTAGCATCGCTAACAATGCTGTTAGATATTTCTGCTTTTTATGGATCTCGATTTAAATTTCTCCAACACCTTTCAAGTTTTTGAGTTGGCCTGTTGTGTTTTCGATTCATTTAATCAGTTATGATTACGCAATATGTGATTATTCAGAATATTCAGACAGCAAATATTTTCATAACACACACATAATGGGTAGAATCTTTATGAGCGTAGCTTTACAGCTGCTACACAAAGGTGTGTACAATAACCGCAGTATAAACGGTATTAGAGCCTTTAACACCTCATTTTTGTGAAAGGTATGAAAAAGCTGAAGCTTTAGCGTACAGCACAGAGATGGAAAATGTTTTAGTCACAAATTCCTCCTAAATTAACCCTTTTATGCAACTCTTGATATGCTATTACTCAAATTAGTAAATCCGAATCGTATGCGATTATGATCGTTTCGATAAGATCACAATCTGCTGCCTAAAATAAAGGGTTTTACGTCGAAATGTCGTATGTTTCTATTTTCGGCGACACGGTTAGGCCTTTTTTTTATAATCATTTGGATTACATTGCACTGGCGGCGATCAGAAAAAAAATGATAAAAATAAAAATTTAACTTGGTCCTTAAAAAAGGCACATCGTTTTCAAAAATCGAATATTTTTTTAATTAAATCACAATAAAACTTGTCGACATGTCCGATGTGGCAATATTTGCCATGTGTGGCATGTTTCACCTGCTATTCGAGTTGCTTTTTTTAAGTGAGTGCGGCGGGAAATGTGATCCAAACAATAAAATAAAAAAGCCTTATCCAAAGACTGGGGACGTTTGCCACTGAATTGTATGACTCGAGTAAAACTTTACTCGGTTAACCCTCCCTTTATCTCAAAGGTGGCAAGGAATGCAATTGGAACATTTCTTCTTTGAAGACGAGATAATTCTCTAGGCTGCTTATGATCAACTTTCTCTCTTAATTACTTTTACGTCTGCCTTATTTAACGTTGCATCACATCCCGGCACACTTAGCAGACTTTCGCATCTGATTAATTCCATGCACATATAAAATTAATCAACACTCGCATAATGGCAATTTCACTGTAAATTAGTTCGCAATATTGGTATATCTTCTCGTAATGAGACTCTTTGCGAGTAGGTGTTGGATTTTCAATACCACAGTAGGCCAGTATTGATCTCCAAACAGGTGGCTTTTTTGTACCTAACAATAATGAGGAATCCTATTTAAATTAGCCCACGGGACCTTTCGAATCTCTCCCTTTTTTTCCTCCAGATGACATTTGGACCATGTTTTCACGGTGTAATTACTTGTAATTCCCCAGACACTGCCGTTTTTAGCAGCAAACTGCACATCAGAGTAAAATGTAACGGCATCATAGAATTACCATTAAGATTTCAGAAGCAAGTTGGTTTATGAGGTAGAGTTGCCCAGGTGAATGACCTACTGTTATCTATCTTAACTAAAGTGTCATCACAGTGACACATCCTCTGGACAGAACTGACACAAGTTGTGTTCACATCTCCATGTGGAGAACGACCTTTCACCAACAAAGATTGTCTCGGGTCAATAGCTTCTGGAAATCCATGCAAAAAGGAATGCAGAAGGGTTTATCTTACTGTGAAAGCAATCGCGTTTATGTTTTTCGATCTGTAAGGTGAAACGGTACTCAAAATAGTTGTACGTTCAGATCCATCAGACGTTTTTCCTGGAAAGAAAGACTTTACCCTTTCCATAGCCTACATCCTTGGTCAATTTTATCTTGGATAAGCAAAGAGTTTTCATTGTTTCAATTGATCTTAGTAATCATTTTATGGGCAATAAAACAAAAAAACGTTCTGCCGAACCTCCAGATTTCCGCTGAATTCAACAATGGATTTATCTTATACATTTCAAATGGATAGAGCCTTGGCCCATAGGCAATTTAAGTCCACATTCCAATGTAAATTTTCCTTCTTTCATTTTTCCAATCATAAATTCCCCTCCATGGCCCAATACAATCACCATGTTTGCCTTTTTCTTCCTTCAATTCCCTAGACATCAAAACTCCTTCTTTGACCAAATTCAGTAGCATCCCTTCCTGATAGTGGATAAAAGGTTGGTCATCCTTGATACATCATGGGTTGTCATACATCATAAATTGAAGCATCATAAATAACAAACTGCCACTGTTGTCCCTCGCTTCAAGATGAAAACTTTGCTGAAAGAATCCCTGGGTATTGAACAAAAAAACCCGCACATCTACATGCCTTAGAGTCTGATTATTTTTCGTCATTTTGTTGGGATAACCTTATTATCTCGTAACGACCAATTTGTATCCGTTTATTGCGTCGTGTATCTCGGAATCAATGTTGAGTTAACCAAGTTCTGGATGCGATTAATTTCACACAAACAGACAATTAAGCTGCAAATAACAGTCACTTCAGTGACAGGACCTCGCACTGGTGATACAGATTTCTATACCTCAATAGCCTTTTTTATGACTTGTTACTGAATTTCCATTTTCAGTATGAGGTAAAACTGCTGCAATTTCTGATTTTTCTGTACTTATTGCTGTTTCTTTTTGTTAGAGATTCACTGAAATAAACTGGCTGCCGATTTTCATGAAATTTAAAGTTGTGTTCTGACACCTGTGGCACTAATACGTGCAAATACGGAAATGTCTGGCAAAAGCGTTTATATTTAAAAGAGCTTATTCCAGGATTTTCATTTGCAAAAATGAAGCAGCCGCAAATACACATGTAGCTGAAATATGAAGTCTCCATTAAGACTCGAGAAGCAAGTAGGTTTATGAGGTGGAGTTGCCCCGGGTGAATGACCTACTGTTATCTATCTTAACTAAAGTGTCATCCTCTGGACAGAACTGACACAATCTGTGTTCACATCTCCATGTACAGAACGACCATCTTCCAACAAGGTCTTGCACAATGGGTCATCTTCGCGAGGCGAATGTCTCACTTCATAAATTTCTGTTTTCCCAACATATTTTGTTGTGCCATAAAAAATCTTGAAACGAAGTCGGTTAAAATATTTACGGAAAATGGACTTTAGATCCAGACGGTTACGCTAAAACATCTCTTTGGCTGGTAACATTGACGCCAGCATCAGTTTGAAAACACGCACTTGTTTCAATTTGACTTGTTTGCGAGAGTACAAGCTGCTTTTGTTCACAAACCGTTGATAATTTTCCTTCAAGGTTTAATGGAACATGAGATGCTTTTGTTCCAGTCAGCGCACATTAGATGATTTTGTAAAATATTGGGTTGAATTACTGTATTGCGCAAAACATTGCCGAAATATTACGCTTGATATCGTCAGACCTTCACGCGATCGTGTTCATGGCTGCATTTCATACGAAACTCAAATAAATCTGCGTGTAACACACATCCCAATTTTGCAGGATTTTTCGCTCTAAAAACCCAAATTAAGAGTTCCTTTTTCAGCAGGTATTACACAGTGCTTTGATGCAGCTGTAAGACCGTTTACTCGAGGCAACGTCCCTAACCGATGCTGATAGCTTCTCTTTCAACATGTGTAAATTAACTTAAATGGCTCACAATTGGATTTAAAAGATCTGTGATTTAATAACGCAGTCCCTCCCACAATTGCCTCAAACAAGACTTCTCTGTGTGCCAGGAATTTTCATTCTGTGTTTCAAAGTCTAAAACTGCCGTTTCCAAATCAATATTTATGCAATTAATATCAGACATTTATGCCTCAGTTTTATTGTATGGCATGAATTTTAAAATTAACAAACTCACATCTTTGGGATATGCATTCTTTAATCATTTAATATAATTGAGCAGTAACTGTATCATTGGAAGACTCAATTTCGGACTATAATACACAATAACGGGTCGGGGGGTGGGTGGGGGGGGGGTGTTCAGGAGCCTGGTCCCCACCTAGCCCATAGTAAACCATGTTTGGCCGCCATTTTGGGCCCTTCCTTGGGCTGCTAAAACATACTTGGCCGCCATTTTGGGCCCCTCTCGGACAAAATTCTAGATCCGCTACTGATAAACCGATAGATTACGAGTTACATCTCATACTTGGTAAAATTTCTTCTTTTTTTTTTGACCAAGCGAGGCATTAAGCACAGATGCCAACCTACGAGAGTCAAAACGCGTGAGATATCACGCATTCGGGTAGTGCAAATGCGTGAGACATATTGCTGTAGTTAATCACAGTACTTCAGACAAAAAGTTATCGTTGATTTGTGATCTATGATGGTTTTAGACAAGAATGAAACATTTCAATTGAAGTTTGATGTTTTCACGATAACAAAATGGCAAACTATTTTTTCCCATTCTTTCTGTGCCAGAGTCCAAAAGCGCGAGACTCACGCTGAATGCGTGAGAGTTGGCATCTCTGATTTAGCACATTTCTAGTGGAAGATATTCGGTCTGCGACCCTGACTCACTCAAATAGATGACTCTAACGAGTGCTTGTGCTACAATACCGTACAGATAGATACCGTCGCTTTACTGAGGTACACACTGGACGGATCGTCTTCATGCATTGATACCAACTGAATCAATAGCCAATATCAACCAATCACTCTACAGAGAGGGAGACATGGGATTCCAGGCCGCTCTAACAGATGACTTGAGGCAAACATTAGAGATGCTTGTATCCGTATCAAATGTGCCCGCCCATACTGACATGTCCTACTTTCATTTATAAAGGAGGCTATGAAAAATACCAGTGATTTATTATGCGACTCGATTGTACTTATAACTGTCAATACAAAGCCTGTTTAGGAATGGAAGTTGTACGGTTTCCAACATCACATTACTACTACCTGAATTAAGGTGGGGTGATTGCTTTAAACGTTTTCAACATCACCAAACTATCACTTGAATTAAGGTGGGGCGATTATTTTAAAGGCAACGGTTTAAAGTTACAATCTATACTGCATAGAATGTTTTAATGATGCCTGAATAAGCAACTATATATTTAGGTAAATCCAATTACTCAATAATCTTCTTTCCAATAAGAAATGCACCACATTTCTTTCAAATACAGTACAATTAGGAGCCTAACTGGTCTTGCATACAGTAGATAACCAGTGGAATGGTTTGGGAACGCCGTTTTGATACCGGTAAAATTTCCATCCTGAGCAAATTGACTGTATATAGTATAAATATACATGTGAACGTGATAGGCCCTGAGCAATGCTTCACATCCTGTTTGATTCCATACAATGGTTTCCGTGTAGACACTCGGGGCTATTTCAGAAGAGTAATCGAAATAACTTCGTTGTTCTTAGGCCAGACTTTTTTTATTTGTTGGATTACGTTTCCCGCCGCTCTCAGAAATCAAGAAATCAAAAAAAAAAAAA
>JBCAUI010071882.1:0-19958 GCA_038406195.1 Haplosyllis anthogorgicola | reverse complement strand
TTCAGCAATTCAAATTCAACAGTTTTTTTCACTTCATATTGTTCCTAACAAATAAACTAATCGAGATATCTTTCATCCTGAACATTAAGTCTCTGCATCTTCGCTGCTTTCGTTACAGTTTCTTGTGCTTCTTCCTCGTAGTGAATCTGTTCTTTCTGAAATAATTAATTTAACGCTAGATGAGTGCAAGAAAATTTACAAAATTAAAAATAAAAAACAGTACAGGGGAATATCATAGATGATATTACTTTCGTATTATTTTGTGAGCGTTCGTTAATATAGTCTATCCTTTGTATAATTTTTCCCAAATACGAATCAGAAGTTGTTTACAACCGAGATGCTATTGGAAAAAATTGTAGTAACATACCTGTGGAATAACCCTCTATAGGTAGAAACACCATTTCCGTTGTTGGGTTCCAAGCTTCCAAATGTTGCTGCTTTTTAAAGAGCGTGCGTCAACCAACGAATCTTAGACTCCCTTGAGAGTTTACATCTGTTAACACACATTTGTAGTCACATCTGAAATCACAAGTAAAAACTAAGGGATTTGGCACAATCGTTTATAGCAAGCTTATTAGAAAAGTTCTGGAATTGGTCAGGTAAGAAAACTGCTTTAAATTTATAACACTGATTGACTTGCTTTCGTTCAGACAAAATAAAGCTTGAGTACAATCAGTACACGGAATTTGTATCAGTTTCGAAACGTTTAGAACAAAAGAGAGAACATAAGAATTTCACGCTATGCTTTTGATGAGCCATTGTTTCCAAACTGATACAAATTCCGTGTACTGGTACAAATATGACATGTCATTGATTTAAATTGGAAAAGTTCAGGTGTAGTAAATTTTTATTCTTGTTTCCTTTCTTCATTAACAGATAACTAACGGTTGATCATTATTTGTTCAGAGATGAATTAGCTTTTTCAAGCACAGGTGATCCTTTTAAACTTTTTTTTCTAATTTTTAATTATACATGCAGATAATATCTCTGCAGAAGGAAAATTTGTAAATGAAATATTGAGGAAAAATAATGATATTTGATATTTATCCACTGGTTGCATTGATGTGTATCATGGAGGTTGCCTTTGAAGATGCTACACTGCAGGTGTTACTTTAAAGCTTAAGGATCCTCCATATATTTTGAAAACAGAAATCAATTACAGGTTTTGGATCAAAGGAGAGACAGAAATGGATGAGTTGTGAATTGATGCAAATGCACAGTGATCTGTACACAATCTATGTGCACAGTTGCAGATTTTGTTTGCCACAGAGAAAACTGTGCTGGTCAAAATCTTGGTCACACTGACCTCATTTGCATAGATGGATGCCCGGATAATGCGGCCTTATTCTGTGTTTCCTTGATATTTTTGGAACAATTTTGTTTCATTCTGCGTCTTTCAAACTTTCGTGTAATAGATATATTTGAACCACAAGAGGGACAAAAGGGGAAAAAGTATAGGTATATGAGACTGTCGTAACAAACATTTTGTCAATACTAACGTTCAACAAGTCTTCTGTTGTGGTGTATTCAAACCAAAACAGATTTTCACCTCATCTTGCAAATTAAAGACATCAGCACACAAATTAGAAAATGTAAACTAATTTTATCTGATACTGGTTGCTCTCCCCTACTTCAAGGATAGGCTATTATATCTGCCAAACACGAGTGCATGCCAATGGAAAATAGCCATTCAGACAAGGAGACTGCCATAAATTATATAACTAATAGGGAAACACTACCACCTTTTATGGCTTTATTGATACTGCACTTTAGTATACCAGCAATGATGGGTGTTGTAACACTGTACCAGTATAATCCATGCTTAATTTTGTTTGGCAAAATTTCTTAACTACGAAATATAGTGTATGCTTATTTATTACAATGGTTGTAAAAGCACATTCATCATCCAATCCATGTTATCTATATTTATGGACACAATCCAGCAATCTCTTTTATTATTTCCAGTGTGTTCGCAACCACCATTTTTCTCTTCAAGTTCTAATAGAAGTATACCAAGTATAAAACAAAACAGTTCGTCTTGTTACAGTGGCCGTCTATGACAAGACAAGATGATATGTATTTTGGGGTACAAGGTATACACACCACAACAAAGTGATTTCACATGTGTTACAGCTAATTTTCAACCTCACCCTCTGTACACACTGCCCAACACCAGAGGCAGAGGCTGAAAGTTGTTGCACAAGTGAAATTTAAACCATTTCAGTGACATGTTCATGGATACTTTATGAGATTTTGATTACCTTACAAACTCCCAACAGTTGATAGAGAAACAAGGTGGTTGGTTCGAGCCCCACCTGGGGGTGATAAATGGGTTGACTCAGCACCCTGCTAATCTTAGCTATGATTTTATAGACGGTTTTATGGCACATGCAGTTTAAATTCTCATTGCAGCGAGTAATTGAAATGGTGTTTTCGTGTTAAAGAGCTGCCAATGTGTGACCTTTGAGAGCCATAAGCATTTATTCCTTGCTGATTGGTTCTGCAGTTCAGAACATGAGCTTTTTATAAAACATGAGCTTTTTATAATTGCAAATTCTAAATGTTTTAAAAAGTAGCAGTTTTTAACATCCGACATTAGCATTTATTTTCAATTTTCCGAATTTTTTATTGAAGATTAGTGCAAATAATTCATCCTCTTTTTGGTCTCGTCCGCGTATTTTGAACCTAGTTTTCTATTTTTTTTTTAAGTTCAGCAAATTAAAAATTCATAAAGCTGCAGAAAATAGGACAATATGAAACCATTATGTATAATGCTAATAAATATGGCATAATGTACATTTATGTACACTACTGTTTACTATTGTTTCTAATTTAGGCAGCAGCTGCAAGACTTTTATTTTCAAAATAAGAGCAATTTAGCTGATCAATGTTTGACCATTCAAATAATCCATATATCTAAAAAACAAATTTGTGTAATGTTGTTTTAAATTCTCTTAAATAATGCAAAACTATATGCCGTTTGTCATTCTTTTGTATTCTGCAGCGTCAGCTAAATATTTAAAATCTCATAAAACATAAATCATATTAACAACGTTTCCATATTTTAGATGATTTTAATACCACACAAGTCTTAATGTATATTTTTCAATTTTGTTGAAATTAATTATAACCATTATATGTATTGGATTTAAGAATTCTCTTCAACAAATAATTGCATCTAAATACGCTCTCAGTGGCCTAAATAGCAGATTCCACCTCACCTATCACAGTGGAATCTTTACATTTCATCACCACAGGACATGGGATCAAGGGCACTATCATACTATCCATTTTCTGACACTTTAAACCAAGTGTTTCTACTCAAATAATGGCCACCATCAAAAGTGGTATGTGAGAAGTGGGAAGAGGTCAGCCCAGATCACTGCTCTTCGACGACCAGAGTAATTTACAAAAGGATCATACAATTATTTAGACTGCTCGTATCAGAATGCCCTCGTAGTTTCAATTAAAGTTCTGTACCTGTATTCGTTTCTAGTATATATATAATTCTCTTGAAACATTAAATTTTTCAGAATATTTTCAATTCCTTAAATTTAATGGTCCTCATTCGTGTCTTACAGTTAACAAAAAATAATCCTTTCTTTCAAAATAGGTCAGCAACATACCTTTGTGTGAAATTTATTATTTGCAATCAGTGAGATCTCTTAGTCAGGGGGTAAGCTTTGGGGACCCCACACGAGCACGAGTCATGCACACAAAAACAACCATTAAACATGCATCAGATATGCATTGCAATATCTATCTGTAGCTCAAGCTCTATTGGACAGGACTTCAGGGTCATCACACTTGACCTTAACCGTGTTTTAACAAAAAGGGCCACTTCAGGGGTCCTCAGAGCTATCTAAAAAGTGGCAAATCCCTGGATGATTATGAATATTTATGAAGCAGTTCACATCTAAAGGGATTTTTGAGGATTCATAGTGCACCAAATGATATAGATTACAGCCAATTGGACGGCCTGTGAATTCTGCAATTATTTTACACCATAACGCTGTATGCAATAATACAATGTGGTAATTAAGCAGTTACTTGAATAACATAGTCTATTAATCTATAAATTATAGTGTAATAAAACGCACATCAATCACACTAGGAATATAGGTTAATTTCCGCTCAACCATTATTTTTAGTTATAATATGATGTATAAAATAAATGCACCGGTAATTTTATGCGATCACTATTGTCAAACGAAATGTTACCATTTTCTTATTCTTAAAATCGATTATTAAATTAATTTAAACGTTAAAAGACGTAAAGATTAGCTCCAGCTATTGTTAAGGGAAAACAGCTCAGCTGATATTGGGTTATTTTGATAAAAACTCAAATAAAAAGTGAAAAGAGAGAATGGAATGCATGGTGTGTTGATCAAATAAAACCACTGGGATAACAAAAATAACAAGCCATATAAGGTATAGTATTTTTGTCTACTTTTTTTGCCTGGATGTCAGTCACAAAATCTTGATTGTACAAAATTTGATTTAATGTCAATTTTACGGCTACAGAATTTTGCTTCTCCCACTGACCTTCCTTGAAAGTGGGCCGCTGCGTTACCATGGAACCATACCCCCAACTATCTGATGTTTTCGTTTGGAAAATGTTAGCCTAGAGGCTATTCTTGATTAGCCTGCCAATCATGGAGATGGATCCTCTGCCTCGAGAATCTAGGGGGATACCATTCTTATATCGATTGGACTTAATGTAAGGGACCAAATCAAATTTGGTCCTATGCTTCCCCACACACGTTCACGAGTTGCCCTTCCATTACCAAGAACAAGGGAAGATCATGAGGAGAATATTTTCTGGGGACACTGAACTGTCGTCTGTATTGAAAGATTCGAGTCACCGCGGAGACCACAGACTCTATATCTGTCAAACTATTGAGTGATATTTCACAGAAATAGAATTACCTGAAATAAATTGCAACTTTCATTGCAGTGGAAATCAATGAGATTTGATTTTGGTCACATTTGAGTTCCTCTCTTTCTCTTACATTTCCCAAATGCTTTGCACGCATGTACGTTACAATTTCCTGCGTGTCACAAAAGAAATTATCGAAATCAAATACTTCAGATCTATTTGGTGAAATTATTCTATTGCATGTAAATGACTAAATAGGTATGGATTTCGTATTGACAAAGCCCTGTCATGAAAGGTACTATTAGGCCAAATTCCTCATTTATTAAACGAAGTGATTTCAAGAGAAAAGGCAGAAAAATAATCAACAACTGCCCGAAATTCCTAACTTACGTTTCAACTTTGGTTCCAAGTTTCGGTTCTTTTTGAAACACTTGTGTAGAAACTTCATGTGTGTTGCTAAAATTAATGACAAGCAATATCGCACGGGTCAACTACAAAGTCAGTAGCCTTAAACCAATAGAATCACTTGTTACGGAATAATTTATAGCCAAGTCTGCGGAAACAAGTAGAGAGCGTTATTGGTGAAATATTCTGGGGGATATCAAATGATAGAGATGGAAAAGAAAGGTCAGCGCTAGTAGAGAATGTTTTTTATGTATCTCCCATGAAACTGTCATCTTTTACTCACATCATTTGTTACGCTTATTCTGGAACTGATAAAATATTTTGTGTCCATTTCCACACAGCAAGGAAGGTCGTTTGAATTAAAATCAGTCTGAAACTATAAATGCAAGTGTTTCTATTCTTAATAACTGAAAGCCTATCATGAGCCACACAAATACGGTTTTTTCTTTCAGTACTAACAAATACATAAAATGCTATTGTCAGTATTTCAAAGGAGAAAGAAACATTGGCCATTGGCATTCAAATTAATTTGTTGCGAACTATGTTGTAAGCTCATGAACGGCAGCATTTTACATGTATAGTCGTTCACAACCGTGTAGCAGAGAGTTTAGCTCCTCATCAAGACAATAATAACAGCCGGGGGCTCGTATGTTTTCATAAATCAGAGGCGGAATGGAATGGCCTCTGATGCTTCTGTGCGCAAGAGTGGGAGACATCAAGGCCTGACAGTGGAAAGAGAGGGCTTTTCCAGATTACTTGTTTACAAAAAAAACGTCCAAGGACTTTGAAATAAAAAAGTTTGCAGGGCTATTTTTGACCTCTTGGACTTACACAATATAAAGTGTTGTTTACTCCTTATCAGTGAAATCTCGTTTTTAAATTAATAAAGAATTAACTGGGTACTGTGTAATTTGGAACAACCCTATGATCACGGCCATAACACTACAAAAATGTTGCCGAGCATAATCAAATGTAATCTGTCCAACACTGTTGACCCTATTCCCCTTGAACCTCACTTATTTGGTTCAGCTTTTCTATTTATTTAAGTTGCTACCTTACACGGCGGTATACCACAACCCATTAGGGCGTCATATCTAAAATGGCTTCTTTGAAATATTCATGGCACGAATGTCTACAACTTTTTTCAATCCCTTCTTAGAAAAAAATATGCAGAAGAATATATCTTGGAGCACGAAAAGTACCGTTCTAATTATTAACTGTAGCTATGTTCAAAATGAGAGCAAAATAGGTTCGTTGTCCTAATTTCTCTTTCTAGTGCAATATATTCATGTTTCTGACACTTAACGAAAAAGTTGTTGGCATCTCCTTTCAGATCTCGTTCCAATTTCCAGGTTTTCTGGGAACCGCGTGAGATTTGGAAGTGTTTGGAGCACGCAAGCTGTGGAGAGGGCTGGTGTCAAAATAGGTAAAACTCAGCCCGCTCAAAGGACTTCACATTTTGTATTCTCAAGCCTTATTTCAATGAATACCTCATACATATTTAAAGCAGAAAAAAATCTCTCGGCACATTTGAGGATCTAGTGAAGGCTTTTTACAGGGCTGCAACACTCAAGTTTGGACAGCCTTCTGCAATGCAATAGGTGGAGAGAAAATTGAGAAAAAAGCTTTTTACCCAAGATAGAAAAAGCAAAGACCAACCACTGAGCTAGCTACAGTGGAGTTGGAAAGTTGCCTCAGACTGCCACTATAGCAATGAACTTTCTTCTACGCCATTAACATTATAGTTTTGTGAACAAACTGTCTCAGTTACGCCACCTGGCCTAAGTTGGTTTGTGTAACATACAGCTATAACCAGGGAGAAGGATGAGGCATTCTGGAGGATTTATTGCACTCGATGGAAGCTAGGGGCGAGACAGAGCGAGAAGGGACAGACATACAGATCTAAACTCTGACTGAGCACCAGGTTCACCAATTGACCAACTCTCCCGCCATTTTTCTTTGCAGACGACAAGCGATCCACACACACAACAAGAGGAAACGCGCGGCAAAAACCAAGCACAGAAGCAGACGACATTGCCTTCTCGGCGAAACGAAATCTACGCCAATATTCACGTAAGATTAATCATTTATGTTACGTATATCAAATTACGGTCATATGATCATGTAGCCATGTGTCATTTTAACGACTCACTCACAGAAATTATTTTATTGGACGCTAGATTTTTTATTATTGCCTTGTGCGGTCCTGGTAATATTTTCTCCTGACTCCGGTAGCTCGGCAGCGCTGTCAACTCTTTGGCAGCGTTGGTGCTTACATGTCAAGCAAAGCAAGGCATCTGTACTCTTTAGGCAGCCATGTTTACACAATTATCGTCTCAGTGTGAACGTAACACGCCTGCTTTGTTACAAAAATGGGGCCACACATCGGGAAAATCTTACTTCTCTTCTGCATTTCTTCTGGATTCAACACAGAGCAATGGATACGCAAGTAGCTGAAGTGTAAACAAACTGCTGCCATCGTTGGGTGTTATTTTTGCGGGTATTTCAAAATTCTCAGGTAAAAAATATAATCAGGGTTTTTCCCACAACAGTGCTTATGTAGTGTATGGCAACATATCATTAGTTCCGTTAAAATGGCACGCGTCATTGATAATGAATTATAATCACATCTATACATTACAGGTGAGGGGTGCAGGGGTTTTTTTACATTCTTTTAGGTATATAGACTATGTGTAAAGTAATTTGTACCATAAATTAACCTGTAATTAATAGACAACATGTAGACACAGTAGAACGGACAATGTATTGCAAATGTTAATTTAAAATCTACATTTTAATAATGCATCATAACATACACATTGTTAAGAAATGATTGATAGTATAGTGCTCAGTTAATCCAAATGCAACAAATTTATTATTATTACTTTTGATAGGATCAATTTGCAAATGTCTCGGGGTTTTAATGCATAAATTTAACCATCAGTTCCTTATTGACGTCTTTGTTTTACAAATATTTGTAACTCAAAATACAACGTGATTCACGTATATTAAAGTATTTTCTATTTGGGAATATGTCATAGGTAATTACTTGATTTGATTTAACAAATATTAGTTTACCATAAAGGTGTGACTTTGCAATTGCTTCCAAGTCACACGTTTTTAGATCAGATAGTCTATGTTATATTTGTTGCGATCTTTATCATCTTATCATTTACATCACCACGAAATCGTCTTGAGTGGAAGTGAATTTCATAGTCTAATCATATGTTTAAAATTTTGTTGACACCATGTAACATGTCATATGAAAAGCTCTCAATACGCTTCAATTATCGCATAATCAAAGATACTGTTACAAAAAGTAGTGATATGACATGACATTTAGATATAAAACAAGATTTAATAGAACAATTTGCATCACATTTAGTCCTTGTGGCAAACTAGGTCCATTATCTCTTATTCTCGATAAGCCATTTGAAAATTACTGGCTTTTATGTAGTTACAAAACGTATCAATAAGTTGATCATATCATTTTTATGTTTTTAAAGAGGTTGTTAGATACTCTCAGCATAAAATTCCTTTGAAACTTTTCTGGATATGTAAAATCATCAATTTTCAATTTGTATAAATTTTCAGCGGCATGCCCTGTCTTAGTCAGCAGGACATTAATTAGCTAATTGGCTGCTTAAGCCATCAGTACAGTCGAACCCCTCTTGCACGGACCCCGGCTTGCAAGGACACCATGCCATTCCCGGACACTTTGGTTCAGAATTAAGCTCAATCTAATAAAATTCACGGACACCATGCCATGCATGGTCCCCGGACACCTAATTGAAAGCAATTGATGGACAAAGACCCCAAAATGTTGGAAAAAATGTTAATGTCAGAAAGTGATTGTAGATAATCTCTGGTGACTATGCTCACACTTACACTTCATCATTTAAGCAGTTGAGCCTAAATCTTTATGGATATGTGTGCTAATACATCTGAATATCATGGGAATGATTCCATTTAAATTACAACCTTTAAAACTTAATTTATTAGAGCTTACACAGTGTATGGTTCTGCAGATCCCTCTTGCAAGGACACCATGCCATTCCCGGACATTTGGGCTCAGAATTCCAGGTATCTTTGCAAGAGGGGTTCAACTGTAATGGAAAGGAAAGAATACCCAGCAAGAAGTCTGACACGTAGTTAGGATACCTAAATATATTTGTAATATTACTAAATATATTCATGATATTATAAACCTGTGTATTATGCATTAATTATGATATATAAGGTGTTCTTGTAGCAAGAATGCATCTTGACCTCGAGTATCTACACTGAACGTTCATTTATCTTAGAATATAAAGTTAAATTCTACTCAGGGTCCTAGTGACAACAAGCCTGAAATTCAATCATCCAGGCTCATTTTCTGGAGAGGAGGCCTTCTTGACAAAAGAAGAAAATTAAATTTTGTTGGCACAATCTATGTAGCCTGTCTTGGCTATTTTGTGATCTAGAGTGATGAACAAATTTATATGCCACAGATAACCAAGACCCTAGTTTGGAGTATGCACCCTTTGTTAGGCACGGAGAGGTCCATTTTTAATCCTAGACTAATTCACCAGAAAACCTTTCCTTAGATGGTATATCCTTACCAGAAAACTTTTCCTTAGATGGTATATTCTTACCTCTTAGGAACTGATCCAGGAATGTTATCACGCTTGGAATTATCCAAACTTATGGGCCTCTCTAAAAGGCCATTTTATACTGAAGATTATTCTTCACTCTCAGTACACTGACTTTTGGGAAATATAACCTACCCCTTCCCAACGGTAGAAATAACATAAGGTCCTTTCCCTTAACACAGTATCTTGTTCACCTATCTTGCAGAATCCAACTCCCAGAGACATCATAAACAAAACACACAAAAGACCAGTTCACGTGACTTGTAATCCATATGAGGCTGGCCATTGACAGAGCTACCTTTCAACCATCTAAGGAACCACAAGCTAACTTTGAAAGCCCCTCTCTCTTTAATATGAATGCCACCTCAAATATCCAAAGCGTAGTGTCTTTTTAAATAGTAATGTACTCGCAGTCTGTGATGAGTTCTAAACACCTGATCTGAGATCAAAGAGATAATACACTCTAATCCTTAGGGTTAAAGGTACTGTTCCTAATGCATTAGAACATTTTAAGGATGCATGCAACATGCAGGTGGAAGTTGTATAAGGATATTCAGGTCATCTGGATGAAAATGTTCATATTAGATGCACGTAGTTGTACTAATTAGATCAAAATAGATTGAAGATTCTAGATTTTGCTTTGGGATATCCATCTGGTATGAAACATATGATTTTCCTCAGTGCATTCAACAGGTTGTGTGCCAGGTTAACCAACTGCACAGATCAACTTTGCACCACTGTCATTCGTTTAATTAACAGAAATGACATAGTTTAGTAAATTTTATGAAAAACTGTTTAATATCAAAAGACCACAAGTCTTCGGTTTGGTATTCACCTTGGTCAATAATGCCCACATTGCAAACTTTTGGGTGTCATTCCTGAGGAAACAAATGCATGTATTCAGATATCTACATATCTACCCACATATTTCTGGGGACTATAACAATTGATCCTTCAAAAACACTGATTTAAGATCTCTTTTGATTAAGTCTCTTTTATTATAACCGTCTTTTCATTTCTAATACTTGGAGATATATACCTGTGATGCTGCAACACAAGAGGATGACTTGTTTATTGGTCTAGAACTCAGCAGAGACTCATAGAGCATGACAATACCACTTGTTGCATCATTTTTAGATGAGCATCATCACCATAAAGCAGTTATCAAAAATTCAAATAATTTACTAGCTAACGTGCCCGTATAACACCTACCACCACCATAACTGTAAATTCGTGAACGGCAGACTGGGCTCTGAAAGTGATATTTAGAATTCTTCGAGTCTGTATGTATGAAAGAGATTAGTTTGTGGGAATGTTAATTACTGCACGTGGTTGTCGCATTAATTTATATGGTTTTAACAAAATGATGTACAGCAGCAATTTATAAGAGGAAGAGTTATATAACAATGAACATTAGAGCTCAGGATTTTCTTCTGGACGTCTCCTAGCAAACATGGGAGCAGAATAGCATTTTTTGACTGTCCACTGATAGGACATCTATATCATCTCCTATCTGTGCATGCTATCCTTCATTGGGCCGATCACCTGTGACGTCATTAACATAAAATGCGTCAAAGTAGACGCACCCAAACCTGCTTGTATGGGGATTCATAAGTGCAATGGAATGGACTTGTCGAGAGCTTTAACGTTTATCATTTGTAGAAAAGCTCAAATAAGACAATAACTGAATTTTAGAATAACCCGTACTTTCACAGTATCTTCACCAATTAGTTGCCCATTGATAAGCTATTGTGGCCTTGTTTGTCATAGCCAATGATTTCAGTTGTTCAACAGATTCAAATTAAGGGTACAAAATAAAGGAACCATATGGCTACAGACTACAGCAGAAGATTCCTCCTATCCAGATAAGACAATACAACTCACTTCTTGCCCATCCTTTCTGAACTCACTATCAAGACTTCAGACACCATACAAAAAGAGACTCCAGGCAATGATAAAAATGCAACACAGTTCCTTTCTTATAACCATCAGAGAAAACTACAGAAAGGCACAACAACCTAGAGCTGTTTGAAACTGTAATGTTACCCCTGTGAGGGGACTATGTAAGGACAACAGGCATTTGCTCCACAGTGGAGGAAGACTTCTCCTAATGGTCTACTCAGTGATCTGATTCAAGTTTATGACTCCCATTTGACTACTACAGCAAGCAAGCTAGTAGATATTCTGTCTGGGATGCAGGCTCAGAGAACAACAAGACAAACAAGACAAACAAAAGTAAAATATACTTCCTTTGTGTGTTTTGAAAGTTTGCTGTCAGAAGACACTTTAATAATTTACGTATGTGTAATTAGATTAGGTGAATAAATGCTTGATATCATCACTGACTATCATTTTTCCATTCTTTCCTTAATTTTGTAACTTGTCAACTACAGCCTTATATTCTGTGCGCTTCACAGTCTGATTTACTGTTAGTTAGGAGCAGACTATTATTAAACAGTTTATACATTATGAAGGAGACAATAATTTATACAACAAGCAAGTACAATTAATGTTCATGTTAAAGCCAGACAAATGTAAATGGCCCAATGATTGCCTTTTGCAGCACCCAGATGGCTGTGTTAAAGCAGAATGATTGGCTACCAGCAGTTGTGATAACAAGTAAAAGCACAGCATAAAAGTGCATTAGTTGTGCAATAAACAGTTCTTGTTGCTTGCATTTGTGGTTGGTATAATAGTAATTGTTTATACAGCCACTGATCCCAGGGTCATAAATCACGTGGTTCAGGGCGAGACTTGGCAAGGATCATGGCGAGAATTTACGACCACGTGAAATGTGGCATATAGCCGCATGATTGTAGTGCACCATGTATTGTGTGTAGACAATGAGCAAGGCCACTAAAACAGTTCTCGTACATTGGGCCACTAAGGACTGACTTATTACACGACTATTGATGTATTTAAGAGCCAGACTAGTAAGAGCCAGACTAGTGGCTGAAATGCACTGATGTAATAGAAACAAGTCAGGTGTTGCTCGCTGGGTTTGTTACTGCGTTATCTTCCAAAAAATTGGCACAATTTGAATATATAGTGGCTAAATGAAAAGGCTTCTGTTTTGTTTGTTGTGCTGTGTAGGTCTGAACGAATCCGCAGCACTAGCTCAGTGTCTGTGTAGCTGAGATGGATGGGTCGTTCTAGTTCCGCCTAGCTAGGTCGGAGAGGCCTAACTGCCATTGGTGGGACCCGAAGTCTTAGCCCGAGAACGACCTAGCCTGACCCAGAGCATGCCTACATGGTAGGTCGGTACACCGTCGCATGCTGCCTTGCTGTAGTCTTCCCTCAAGCATCCGAGGGCCTTCGCGACACCTTTGCGAGACAGTCTAGTGCTACCTGCGAGTACCTACGACAGTCGTGCCGTGAGAAGTGCCCTTGATGGATGGTCTGTGCCAGCCCGGGAAGCCTGGACTACCTCCAGAATAGATTCCAGTTGAGATCCACTGACTGGAGTGAGTGGAGCTAGGCCTCCGTCAGAAAAACAGCTGATCAATAACATTAGCACTGCCACAGGCCTTCAGTTGTTCCTCCAAAAACCACTACATGCTCGCAATATGCTTCATTCACCGCTGCTAGTCTGCAAAGAACAACTGCTTTTCGGGATTATTACATAACTGGATCATTAAGGATAGACTTTCGAGTGGAGGCATGGGTAGTTGATTGTTATTTCTGTTTGTACAAGCGCTGGAATTATGTAGGAAATAAGAAAACGGAGCACAATACTATCATTCTGTATATTGTTTAATCTTGTGTTTTGCCTTGCTTCATGCTGACTGGTTAATATTGGTCACGTGGTACCAGACAGAGCGCCTTATATGGGTTAATATTTCTTTAGGGTTGTAAAACTGTACTACAGATAGAGAGTGTCATAATTCATTGTGACTTCCGACGTCCTGCTGAAACATTTGGGGTACCAGTAAATCACAACAATTCCAAATGAGCTCCTACTTTGTCAACCAGCTGACGAATTGTTACACACAAGAAGGTGGTGGAGGTGGTGGTGAAAGTGCTAGAGAGGCTTATCCACAAGCGAGTAGTCCTTACCATAGGAGCTATAACAGTGCAGTGAACACTGCTTCTTACCCCGCGTATGGATCTCCCAGCCCTGGAGCCGCCACTGGACACAATTGCACCGAGTATTACCATGGCATGAACACTCAGAGACTGAGCCACCCTCCTATACATCGAGAAAAGCACAGCCCCCCGAATCACCATAGTGGTATGGGGGCAGCGGACAATGTTATAGGAGCTACAAATCCAAGAAGTCAACAGAACAGGTCTCCAGATTACCAGCATCAAACGTCTAACACCAGTACAGCTAGCAGTAATTACAGTACCAACAGTGGTAACAACAATACGAATCATCACAACAACCATATGAGTAGTGCCAGTAGCTCAGGCAGCCAAAGTGGGACAGAGATGACCTCGATGGATTCACCCCCACCCCAGAGGACCACCAGTGTCTCCTCCCCTGAGAGTTCCAGTCCCCTAGCCCAGCAGACTCAGGTAGCCAGCTCAGGGGGTGGTGGGGGAGGGGGCAGTGGAAGTGAAGGGGATCCTACCTCACCTACACAGTCTCCTACCAGCCAACCTCAGATCTACCCCTGGATGAGAAGGCAGCATTCGGGTCACGGACATGGTAACATACATTTCATTAATTTGTTAATTTTGGTTGTTTTCGCATTAAACATATTCTGTTACTTCAACCAAAGATCAGGGCAAAAAACTAGACCTTGCTCAAAGTAGTAAAGATGTAAATTGCTAATTTTATAGCCTAATCATAAAACGCAAGGGTTTACTCTACTTTACCCCATTTTGAGCCATAAAATATACGTTTTAAAAAGCCTTCGTAGTACATGCAATTACCTACGGCCACATCATTTTGCCGGTCATGGCTGCTTGATTTTGTCCTAAATAAAAATGTAACTATAACTGTTCGATCTAACATAAAGTCACTCCATCTGACGATTTCTCCCGATTCTAATAACGCACAACTTTTTCATATTACGTAATGTTATAATGGTACACTAGTGTAAGCATCTCTCCCTATTGAAGTCCAATCAATGATTGTGCGCTGAAATAGCATGACAGCCAGTCGCAATTACCACCTAAATGCGCCATAAAAACTCCCCATGAAAGTCACCTTACTATAAAACATTCATGTGTCTTTCAAATCTGTGAATTATTTGTATTTTACAGGTATCACATAACGAGTTTACAAATCAATTTCATATTGACCTTAACTGCATAAGGTCAGGTAGTTAAAGCCACGTGGGTCAACCATTAAAGACCAGACTAAAGTAAACAAGGCCAGACCACCATAATGACCTTGGCCATCATAATCATTGATCAGATTAATACCACAAGTCAATTAAGCACAAATTTATGACCAGAGTCAAAACGGAGACCTTTGACTATGACGGACTATTTATGTCACTTGAAGGTATCAGGGTATAAAATTATTGTCACATTTTATGGGGTATTTGGTGTCACTTCTATTAGGAGTATTTTACGGTTTTTTAGCATGTTTAGGTGTACTTTCAAACCGAAGTCACTATAAATCAAGCTATCTTTGAAAAAGTTGGGTCTTTTCGGATATTTTTGCGGCAAATATGTTCGTCTATGAATCTGAAATTCTTAACTGCTGGAAAATTAACATTCTACTCGGCACAATGAGACCAAACGTGAAACTATGCGCCTTTGCATTTCCATTACGTAGAGAGGAAACTCATTAACAATTTCTTTCTGACATCACTACAAAGGACTATTTTCAATCCATTGACAAAATTAATATACGGGACCTGTAGAATTGTGTCATATATTAAATATTTAAGACATGTATCTGTTCAAAATTGATAACACTGACTCTTCCGTTGTGTTGCAATAAATCAAATAACAAAAATAAAGGACAAACAATTAAATAGTTCGAACACATTTAAAATGTTTGAATTTACACAGGTGATAAAATGTACCATAAATATTTCGGAATCAAAGAAAAGAGTTTAAATTTCTCTGAAAATTTATCACAAATTTCAGATATATATATTTGAATTTTTCTGATTTACAGTATCCAAGAAGTTGATAATATATTGTGGTAACCAAACTGTAATCTTCTTAATTAGAGGCTCTACTTCATGTAAGATTGGAAAACCCTATCCATCTAAAAAGATTCTGTAAAAATGGTTGGCTGTAGCACGTTTCGCTTACAAATAACCCGTTTACACTTTTTTATTTTGATTATAGGCATTTTAGACGCCAATAAAACATTCTGCCAATTTCAGGAGGTTGTACTTTGTTTTATCAGGATGATTTTCTTGGAAAATACAAAATTAAATTGAATACGTTTAAGACAATCCTACCGATCATAGAGGTTACATCAAAATACCTAGTTTTTAGGAGTTCAATTACAAATAATCAGCACTTTGCTGAGAGCTTGTTAGCTTACATATAATTTGCATCCATTATTGTTTAAAGTCTTTTTTTGAGCATGAAAATAGAAGAAAGCCACCATGTGTCAACATGCATAATGTGATCCCTAAACTAATTTGCAAGCGCTATTTGGAGTGACCATACATATAACACCACCACACCTCTCAAGGCCCTTTAGCATCAAAGGCCGGCTGAAAATCAATTATTTTCGTTTCCTGGTAACGCTACATTAATTTGTGTTAAATGACGTCACAAATCATTGTTTCAAGGGCTAGGTCGCTGAGGCCTTTTGTAGGAGGCTTTTAAGTACCTCGGATAAGGTATCAAAGATCAGGCTCTTAATAAAAGTGAAATTACATGATACACTATCAAGCCTGTTGAAAGATAAGGCCATCAGTAAGATTACTGGATAGCCTGTTGCATATGTCGTACGAGCAAGTTTAACATGACAGAAAGAGCCTCTTCAAAATTATCATCTTATGGTCAAGTTAAATGATAATGTAATTTTTTCATTATTTAAAATGCTTTAAACTATTTCGTAATATTGAAAACGATCTAATTTGAAAATAAAGTGATTATAGATCTAATTGTCTGGTCACTGAACTTAACGGAAATTACCTCAGACATGTAAAGCTACAATAACCGCCTATCAAACCATCTTTCGGAAATTGATAATATTGCAATAATTTCAATATTGGATGCATTTCAATACGTAAATTAATGATGAAAACTTTAATAACACAATCTTGGTCAATGAATTCCTTTATCAGACTTAGACCTAATGAATTTATTATCATCATGGTATGGATTATGTTTTTTTAAATGTTTGTAACCACATGAAACTAAGAAAAATCCATACCGCTTCGTACGGTATCTTGAATACTTTGCCAAAAGTGGTACTAAAACACAAAACGTTTTTAAAGATAATAAATATTTCAAAAGTTCCCTCCATTAGAATATACCACACTGCCACCCGTAGTTAAGAGACCAAACCAAGAAAACACATTAATCTTGTGTTTTTGTTATTTAATCCATATATAAAAAACATCAACATGGTAGTTTACGTTGTGTCTGAAAGAGGCGCTTCTGTCGTATTGCCAATCATCCCCCAGGTAAAAAGCCTTTTTGGCTTGTACGGAGTAATTTGAAAAAGTGTTGCATGCTTGCGAATTGAGAGTAGCAATTACAGCCCCATGTTATCCATACAAAGTCATGCTCCAGTTTTAGACCTGACCTAAATATAGACAAAAGTTGAATAGTAATAAAACGGCTGTGCACTACGCAGACATTTTGGCTTCATTATTACCTCTTCGTAAAAGGAAAATAAGTGAGCTGAAGAAACAGAATATTGGGACGCATTAAAATCATAGTATTTAAGGGAATGTGGGGGTTTACTTTAGTATGGTTGGTTGCAAATGTAATAACGGTATTCAACACAACATGTATTTGATAAAAAGAAATTCAACAAAGTTACTCTTTTTTCAACGTTAATGTTTACCAATGCATAAATTTCTTTCGTCTCTCTTTCACCAAACTGTTTAAAATTCTATGTATTGACATTTGCATCCGAATGTGTTTCTTTTTTATTTCGATATATTTGAATTTGATAAAATTAAGTCCAGCTGTCAAAAAAAGTTAAATGTATATCGACACATGGAAGAATAACATCTTTCGATATCAATAGTTGAACTACAGCAACAAAAATTGTTGAATTCAGTTGTTCCTATATTTCAGTTTTATCATCTCCTTTGTACCAGGGAATTGTAGGTGCTGTTGATCAAGGTTGATAAAGCGTTTGTATAATGTATTTTGGAATGTAGGTCATGGGAGGAGAGAAATGCATCTAAAGAGGAGAATTAGCTTCAATGAACACAGATGAGCAGTCAATACAATGGCACCATAATTAAGTGTTACGGCTTCAGAGCCATATGAGCTGCGAATCAATCCACTCGCAGGCATACTCTGCAATTTCTTAGCAATTGATCATAATTTTTCAGTTATTTCCAGGTACATGTGAGCAGTAATAATGTTGACAAAGTCCCCTTGGAGTTAAGAAATGGTTGCAAGCAAGAAGTGAGAGAAAGATCTTTGGGATCAGCCCCTAGTGACTCCAATTGATGGATCTCCCTCTTCTCTCATTACAATTACCTTCAATGTCTATCTATTACTTCTCTCCCTTCAGCAAAGCTGCCAGAGAAGTAGAATTATATGAAATTACTCTCTACATAACCGATGTAGTCGTTTACAAAGGGTCTTTGATGTAATGAATCATTTCCTGCCTTTTTTGTATTCTTCGTCAAACATATTTGGCAAAATGTTCAACTAAAAGAATGCCATTAGTATTAATTCCCTTTGTATCTTAGTAAAAGTGTTGTTGATTGGTCAATAGGTGGGTGTTAAATCATAACATGGCCCATCCTTCTTCTGCAGGTCAAGGCCCAAGGTCACGGAATGACCTGCCCTCACGCATTTACACCACGCAAATGACATCTTGGTCCAATCCATAACCAAAAAACAAAGCCCTCACTCACATATTCACCACCTGCTTTAACGCACAACCCCTAATACTGTAATAGTCTTAACACTTCCCTAACTAATCTATAACCTGTCAAAATTCACGCCAAAATCTACACTTTGATTTTAAATTGTCTGCATCTGAACACATGTTTTTGTACTCAAATTCAGTCAGATAATCTAGAATTTCCCTTATATGGCCCTGATGATATTTGTACCTTAGGGGCATTTTAGTTGGTTTTCAAACACCCTGTCCCCATTATAGTGGTCACACAGTTGTGAGCTGATTGCAGAAAATTATACTGGTCCAATGCTCTCTATATAATTTCCGTGGTCAATTCAACATTAAGTGGCAACTTTGAAGGCTATGAAGATTACATTACTTCTCCTTTAAAAGCAATATCTCATTCTTGAGAAGGTGTAATCAAGCCAACGTAATCTAATCACTATGCGCGATCAGTATTCAAGATTAAAATTGCTGAAGAAGTATTTGTAAAAATATTCTAAAATGAATTGAATTTTCTGAACAAAATACTTTCGTGTACTCTTTGGTTTCTTTGGTATCATTTCCTCTGTCAACTGGCGAATTTATAGACCATTGATAACATTTAGCGACTTATTTTACTTGCAAAAGAGCTGGAAGATATTTCCTAAATGGAATTTTAAAACGAAATATCTTAAATCACAAGAACAAGGTTCCCTTACTTTTTAAAATAGGACCTTTGCTGATGAAATAGGAATTTTTTAATGTAGACATGTTTAAGTCTTTTTATAATTGACATCTAATCTAGGTGTAGCCCCATCTTTTTGACAGTTGATCAGATCACAATGTTATGATGGTAAATATGTTAAAGTGTCTACATAAATCAGAGGAGAAATCAAACTAGACCCCACATTCAATAATATGTTCGAGGAGAAAGGGGACACACTTCACTGAAATAAGATGGAAACAAATAAATTCAGTTTGGTGCTAAGTATCCACAACACTGAACAACTTACAGATAAAATTTGAATCAAATAGATCGATTTAAAACGAGACGATGCACACATCAGATAGCCGGGCCCTATCGTCAGTTATTTTTTCCGTT
>JBCAUI010071771.1:0-19962 GCA_038406195.1 Haplosyllis anthogorgicola | reverse complement strand
TTACATGTTGCTTGTTGGAAGTTTCAATCTAAACTGAATTCAAATTGAAGTTGTTTGTAACAGCTTGGGTAAGCTTGTGTCTGACTGGCTGATAGGTTAACCGCTTCCTGCAGGTGCACGTACAAGCCTGTTGTAGCAGCAGTTACCGGACTCAATCTTATGCAAGCCCAGATGTATTACACCTGTGTGAGCAAGACATCCCACGTGGTGAAAAAATGCAGCATTTACCGACCGTTTTTAATTATTTGAGATATTTGGGAAATTTTGACTTCCCGTTAGAAACTTTCCTTACTTCAAATAGAAACTTTCATGAGTCATTTGCTAAAACTTGTATAGCTCTGTCCCATTGTCCGAATAATCTCTTTAAGATATTTAAATGCAAGCATTACCTGATTTATAAATACAGACTGTGTTCCTTTTTTTCATACACTTGCAAATCACAGAAAACTGCGACATTGTGGTTTTTACCAGTTTCCTCAACAAAAGTAGGTCAACAGGTGACTAGTTAACATGATCTAATTAATTCTATTATTGATGTAAACTATGAATACGTAAATTTATACGTACACATATTCGTCGAGTGGAAATCTGAGTTCAAATATCGAATATGAATTGTTTAAGTCGGGTCCCTTCATCGAGTCTTAAGTGAGCTTAAATTCATCCTTTTGTGGGATCCTATTTAAAGCTTCATTGCAGAGCTTTTTCATGAAAAGAATAAAGATTATAAAAGTCCATTAAAAACTTAGAGTGAGGACAGTTGTTTCTTTATTGGATGAAGTTTTCTTGGCAGGAGATTTTGAAGACTACAGAATAGATTTACTTGATGCCCAATCAAACTCAGAGATGTACAGCTGAATCTGAGTGTTCACTGAGTTTTGACATTTCTGTTTAAAAGATGCGTATGAGTCTAGTGCCATTGAAAAGACTAGTGATTGATTGTACATTTTTTGCATAAAACATTCACATCATGCTTATTGGTAAATACTAATTTGGGAAATCAAGATTATTTTACATAATCTGATGCTGTATGTTAAAGTGTACAACGTCATAATTTAATTTCCACTTTCGTTCCTATTTTCTGAAGTCGGATACTAAAAGTATGGGTGAGAAAACTAGTCTAAGGTGAGAGGGCATCACTGCTCACCGTTAAGATGTGACGAATGAAGGCTTCCCTTGTTTTTTTACATAGTGAGTTGAGATTTACATGCAAGCAAAGTTGTTTAAGTCAATTTCTCAAAGAACACATGTAGCTTTTACCAACTAGCATAAATGTTTTTCATTTGTAGCTCTTAGCCCTGGAAATTTCTTTAAACACTCGTTTACTTTTGTGACCTTTGAGAAAATACTTATACATTATGCATGTTTTGTATTCATCACTTTTGCAACACATAAGCAAACACCAGAATGCCTCAGATTTCTTCTTAAAATCAGAATTCAAAGCACATATATCACAAATTCATCCAATTTAGAGTCTATTTACTCAGAAATATTACATTTGTTCTCTTATTTCTATTATCCATCCTTTTGCCTACTGCTTTGTGGTTGTACCTAATTGATTTATGCAGATTGCAACCATGCTTCTTTTCTTTACAAAGCAATAGCATCTCACTGAAGTTCTCTATCTCGACACATCACCGTGGCAGTGGAAATTGAGCTACCAGTGAGACCAGCTTCTATTAAATTAAAAGGCAACTGCATAGGCACAAATTGTTATACCATAAATAGAATTGCAATTCATAAGAGCTGTGTAATATTTCAAAGCAATTACCCTGCGTTCTTAGGCTGGTTGGTCTTCCAATGTAGTTGGTTCTGATATTCCAATATATTTGATATTTACTTTCATATGTCTATATCACTGTCCAGGCATAAATGCGATTACCATGCAAGCTAAGCTTTTTGAACTGAGTCCAAACGTTTGGGACACTATTCTCAAATTATTATGTCATAATGTCTTATTATTATGTCATCCATCACAAGGATAGGCCACCAAGTTTGTCATGATCACATTCTTTTAAATTGCAGAATGCACAAATTTAAATTTCCAATCACAAGTATTTGTTAACATCTCAGGGAAAATGCTTAATATTTCAATATATATCTCCCACACACAATTATAGATTTGTAAGTGCTCCACACCTTATTTGGGACCAGCGTAAGACCATTTTGTGGAGAAACGTCATCCTGGATGAGTTCAGATGAGATTCAAATTCACCTATCGGACACCGTGACTTTTTCAGGTTATAGAAGGTTTGTTAAGTCATTCACTAAAGTTCCTTTGCGAATTAAGGATAGGGAAAAACCAATGCAGAATCAAGGCATAAAATGTCGTCAAAGAGAAAGTTAAATTAGTACAACAACTGCTTCCAAAACAGAGTGCTGACTAGCTGATGTTTCTGTTGGCATCTGTAAAAGTGTGTCAATGCCATAGTCAAACAGTGGTACAATAGAAACCAGCAGAAAGAATTTCACTCTGGTCAGCGTAAACATGATATTTATATCGGGGGCAATATAAATAGTCATCCATTTACAACATAAATACTGGAAGCTGTAGATGGGACCTAATATATACACAGATGTTGGAATCACATAGCCTTATTTAGAAACACCCAAAGCTGGTAATGGATATTGATGTAACTCAAAAATTGCAACCCCAACATTGTATCTAAGTGTGTGCGTTGTGGCATTTCTAAAAAATTACTCTCAAGTAATTTCGTATATTTTAATGGACTATCTTTAAAGTTATTTGTAATCTTAACAGACAAATATTGTATTGGGTTGTAAATAAGGAAATTGAGTCTATCATAAATTTAAATAGATAATTTACTTTTCTGTGGCATCCTATTTTGGGATTATTCCTTTATGAAACCGTTCAAAAGCCGAAATTCGAAATCAATTGAAAACTTGCCTTTTTCATCTAATCCTATTTAAAGCTTCATTGCAGAGCTTTTCATGAAAAGAATAAAGATTATAAAAGTCCATTAGAAACTTAGTCAGCACATTGGCTGCGTTATTGGATGAAGTTTCTCAGCCAGAAGATTTTGTGGAATGGAGAAGTCTCAGTAACTTCAATGTAAACAGTTAAGTCCCGAGCTGGGAAAATCTTTTTTACAAAAGCGATGCTTCCTTTGGAACATCATTGTCTGATGGATAAAAAGTGAATCCAGACTTTCCTGTCTAATAAGATCACAGTTTTAAAAAGAATAATCCCGTACACATACCTGCATACGAGAGTCTCTCAAAGGAGAAATCCAATGAAGAGAAAGTATGTGTGTAAAGAAATTCAAGGAGCATTCCGGAATTAAAATATTTTCTAAAAACCTTTCACCCTGATCACTTCTGCTTTTGATTGTGCCATTATCCTACTCATATTTAATTCCGAACTAACGGAATGTAAAAGATGTTAGGTGGTGAAAGAACACATCTCCACATTTATGCGATACATCAAATCATTATTTTAGAGGCTGGTTTCCTTGGAAAATCATCGGCATCAATGTAAAACAAATAACGGAACTTGCTGAAGCCATTGATAAGGAATATTTCATGGTAATATAAAATATCTATTCACAGTTAAAGACCAGCACCCTGTTTGTCAGCATGGGTTAAAGATCTTTACCGAAGAGACAGCTTCTATTTGCATATTGATTAGAGGTGATTCTGGTTGAATGCAACTGGGAAATCAGGTTTAAATGGGTGGTATCAAAACTCCTAGAGGGAAAGCTTATCCATGAGCAGACAAACATTTGCTATCAAACAACTCTTTTTATAGAAAAAAACATGTTTGTTTTGTGCATGGGAGTCCCATAAGTTTAATTAGTGAAACTAGTGATTGATTTCATTTTTTACTCATTATTTTATTACTATGAAATCCATGATCACATTGCTATTCATTGAGTCTAACAGCCTTTATTTTTGCAGCCGAGGTATCCTCATATGTACAAAGATCAATTATTGGCCTATGGATATTTATATTTGTAGATTTAGTTCATTCATCTTCTAACTTCGTTATTGTCAAAATGAAACAGTTAATGAAATCTTAAAGACAATTGTCCTAGTTTTAACTTCAAGTGATCCCCACCATAAATGCAAATCAAGTGACATATACAAAACAATTTTGTGCAGACTAATAAAGTATGAAAGTATATATCTCGATCAACGATTGATTATATATTTCCCTACAGTAACGAAAGTTGTGTTAGAGATAGGTACTCTAAGGTAAAGCTTTGAAGTAGAATATCTCAAAAGATTGATTTAGTTTATTCCATCGTCCAGATGGCAATTTTAGCACTGAACAAGATGCATGTCGCTCATTAAATTATTGTTTTTTCAAGTTCAAAAGGATTTGAGCACATCAATTTAGCCTTTGTGTGCCAGAAATGCCTGGGGGAAACCTTGGCATTGATGATGGGTCAAATATGGTCATTATTTTTTGTGCTAAGACTTCAGGGTGCCTTTATTAAAAGACTTTATTTTAATCAATTATGAAATTGAAAACCATTTTCATTCCAAAGAATAACTGCTGAGAGACTGTAGAGCTATTTACTTGAAGCACCATAAAACTGCAACATTCTACCTAAGAGAACTTTAATTCCAGGGATACCAAATAGAGACCTTTTCTGACAGCTCTGTCACGTTATAAATCTCTTCAGATCTCAGTGGCATAGAGGATGCTCTGAAGAGCCTTATGTAGAATTAACTTGTCTGTCATATATGTAAACCCTTATCAGACAATATTTGAAGAAACTTTGTAACAATCATTTGAAACGATGTGATATCTTGTACAACCTAAATGTCATGTGTAAATATACAAACTTTATAATTTATGGCAACAGAAACTCATATTGTGTTTTTGTTCAAGAAAGGCATCAATATGAATGAATGCCTTTTAAGCATCTTGAAAGTTTCATGAACATATTACAACACAAGGTATTCAAAACTAACAGCTTAACTTACTTTTCCTTTTAGTAACAAGCAATACTTTTGAATCAGAATGCATCGACATTTATTGTTCTTTGAAATATTTTAGAAAAACGATTTTAGAACAGTTACATCACAATTGAGGTAAAGTGAGAAGTGAAGAAAGGCTCTGTTGCTTCAATTTATTTCCAGATTTCTTATCAAAGCAATGAAGTCATTTTAACTGCATATAAAAACGTACATATATCAAACGCTTTGATTATTAGATTTGCTCTTCACAAAGGTGAGCACTGATTTTGCAAGAAATTAAAAGCGCTTAGCGGATCCAGAATATGCGCGTGCCCAACGAGAAATCCTGAATAAAAATATCTTTTAGTCACCATTGAACTTTATGAATCACCACTGCGTGTAAGAAGAGTAGGTAGGCATGACCCAACTAATTACAAGTTAAAGCGAATTTATTGCTGCAATTTTACTCACGGTCTAAACCTGAAATAATAAGATTACATTGACTCTCTTTACATCTAATGGAAGATGACAAAGAGTTCAACTGGTCCGAGTTAGTAAGCAGGAATCTACGACAATTATAACTTAAAATAATCATTAACGGCGAAAATAATTATGACTAATTGAAATAAAATTAACACATTGATCTACAAGATGAACTGCGCACAGGTATGGTTTTGCAGACAAAGTTTCAGCTGTACAGTGCAACACCCGAAGACTGGAGAAAAGTTGAGTGACTGATGATAGATATCAATTGCAAACAGACGCGGGCTGCTGGGCAACATTTAATAAGAATCAGTGCACTTGAAAAAAAAACCATTTTTATGTAAATTATGGATATAAAGAAATGAAATAAATTATCTCAACGATCTGTTCTTTGGCCATAATGAGCCTTTATGTTATGAAAACAAATTAAAATGCAAATTTAACATGTGACGTACGTTCATTGGAGGCCAATCTTTTCTCAGTTTCATCATTATAAATGCAGCGAAGTCCATCCCGTGCACGTCTCTGTATTTCAAATCTACAGATGAACATCCAGCGCACAGACTGTTTGGCGAACATCAAATGCGAATGTTGCATTAAATAACTCAATTTCAAGCATGGTACTAGAAACCATCTTCACGAGTCTGTCAACACATAAATCTTATCAACTCCATCATGTTACCTTAAAAATTGGGAAAGTTCTACTGATGGGATTATCATTGTACCATGTACAATCATTTTGTGTCATTGCTTTCATTGCACCGGTAGCCCGGTACTTTCTGCGTGCCTCCGAACAACTGGACGAACTGGTCAGTTGTCAAAACATCTGTCTTTCGATTGCTACAGATCTTCTTGAGCGTGACTGGCGCATCGGAAAAGTAATTTGACATGACATATTCACTCATCCAAATCGTTGTAAACAATATGAGGGCATTTGCTCATTATCACTTTTCATAAATACAACAGATAAAAAAGGCTGGACAGGTGCGGTGCGGAATTTTACTTTCAAAGAGCATTGTGTACTACAAGAATATCCGCCAAAAAGCCACTTAATCTGTCACGGGTACAAATGGCCCCAGTGCAATAATGAATAATTGTTTGATTCACATCAGGTGAAGTATTCCAAACAAGAATAACAGCAAAAGTACATGTACCAACATAATCTTAGTAACTCATTTGAGAGTAAGTGTTCATTAAAATCACAGTATTTTCTACTCTCAAAGGACCAAAAGAGTAGGATTTGGATGATGGCTGTGGCTGAAAAACAACATGCTCCTTTGATATCTGATAGTTTGATGTTAAACAAAACTGTAGAGTTGCCCCGCTACCTTTTTTCTCCATAATGACAAGAAGATGAAAGATGTACAAATCACCTGTCATTAAAGCACTCCATGGAGTAAATATTATGTGACTCTCCTTGGAAGAAAAACCATAAACTATAAACTTCACAAAATAATTTGTGCATATGTATCCAAAAAGAAATGATGTGCAACCGATGAGAGATGTAGCCTAAACCCTGGAACTCCCGGTTTAACTTGTACTTTTTACGGACGAATAGTTATTATTAATATCAATAATTAATATTAATATTTGGAATTGTAAGTGTGGCCTATCTAAAATAGCATGGGCTTCCGTTGTGACCTAAAACTCATGCAGGTCCATTTTCAGGTATAAGTCGCCCATGTTTCCACTCTTGTCAAGCCTCTGGTTAAAATAAGTTGATAGAACTGTTTCACAGGTAATGGAGAAATAATGCTGACATTGATTATAAATTACTTTTTTGTTGGAAATACTTTGTGAGTTACTATATCTCTATGGCAGAATTCCATACCAGTTAGAATGATTTCGTTAACTGGCCTTTGTCATGAAATAGTGGTCATGCAAATTGATCACATTTTTGAGAACATGACATTATCAAACAGGCTTTCCAATTTTGAAATTATTTATCATCAGCGACAATTAAATGGAATTATTTCTTAAATTTTCTTTGCAAATAGCCTAGAATAAACTCTATAATTGATTCTTTTAAACATTTAAAAACCTGTGAAATTTGTCTTGTATGTGGCCTGAAGCTGGCAAATACTGATGGTACAGACAATGTGCAGATTATAAAGGGTGGAATCCTAGCAAAGACGCATCATTCACTTCTTGATCATGGTATTCCCGATATCAAAATTAAATGTGAAGTGCTGCAGAATTGTGAGAACGGAGTTTACTCTGAATCAAAGTAACTATTATGGGAAATTTTATAGTTCCAACTGCACCTACTGAATTAACACTGACATGAATTGGGTTCATTTACCTTTGTGGAAAATAATATTGGCTACAGTAAGGTGCAATAAGTTTAATACTTAAATTAGGGTGTTTGCATTCTTGTACCTAAAAACAGTGAAAATTGTTTTGTGTACTTCAACTTTCCAATTCATGAAAAATATTTCACATCTATCACACGTATTATCATGATTAGCAGCTTTAATATTTGACACAATTATTTAAAGTGCACCCTCTTTATGTTAACCCTGTAAATTAGGTGACAACTTTTAGACGTCCATTCACTACTCTGTCATTTCTGTCAATATTTCTGATTACTTTTACATTTACCTGTCAAGACAAATTTGATCTGTACCTTAAAGTTGCATTTACTTGTCAGAATGTCGTCATTATCTAATATTACTGTCAGTGATTGCTGTATGGAATCAAAGTCATCTCTTCACTTTTATTGCAATCTGTTTAACTCGATTTTAAATGGAACATAATTATTTTAGCTAAATTTTCATGTACCACAAGCCAATTCCAAACTGCTGACTAAAACTGTTTTACACCAGTGGAAATAGTGGACTCTGAATGAAAAATGTAAAAGTTACTTTGCTTTGTGTGAACATTTTGTAAGGTTTACAATACAAACTATTCCACTGTAATGATAATTTTGTGGCTGATGAATAATTAATTCCGCATCAGTCATCTCCCACATTTTGTGTCCTTATTTATTGACCATTATTCGCGAAACTGCAAGCATGACCAAGAAAGCAAAATGCGCAACTAACTACATTTGGCAGATGCAGTCATGTTTCTAACTCTAAAACAATAAAGTGATATTGGTGCTTTATTTTGTCATCAGAATTTATGAATCATGAAACTGAGGTCTAAAAGTTGAACAGGTGCAGCGTCTGAATAGCACTTGACTTTCGAGTGTGAACTTTCAACATAAAAGTGAATTCTTATCGCCAATGAAGTGCCTTTTGGAATCGCGAATGATTGTTATTTGTTAACCGTCATTTGTTCAAGTTTGATGCTGGTTGATAAATGTTTTTGTTAAAACGATGGTATCCTAACAGTTAGAGTCAGTTAAATTAACATGATTTATTTGAAATTTTCAAGTTTTAGTGTCAGGAACCTTTGGTGTTCCATCTAACTTCCATCACTTACCTAAATTCAAAACCAATAAAATCATCTTCTAAATGCTAAATAATTTGATCTATTTGTGGATTCATTGTTGCGTGGCAAGAGATTGACCACATTGAGTAAGTAATACGGTTATTGTGATTAGTGAAAATTATGATTACATTTGTACGACTGAAACACCCCTTCCATCACAGATTATATGTACGATATGAAACATTGACATCTGCCTCATTCCAACAAGAATCTACTACATTATTTACATTACATGCAGCAGCTTACAAATTCTTCAAACAGAATATTTCCATTACCTTAATGAAAACAAATTGTTGCAATAATTAGATCTATGAAACGTATAATAGATAAAGAGAAATGTTCGTGCGTATACGAATAATTTGGCTGCGGAAAGCACAGGAATAAAGGTTGTTTCAGATATTGACACTTCATTGCTCCCACATTAAACCATTTTCATTTCTGATAACGAAGCGCTAACCGTAAAACGACTGAAAATATAACACTATTTTTTATTTAGTGCATGATCCTCTCTCTCTCTCTCTGGTACACAAGGGGAGTTGTCTGATTAACTGCAACCAACACTTTTCAGGTGCAATTATAAATTATTCAGTAATACAATATTAAGATTACTCTTCCAATAAAACAGATCTAAATCTAACCAACTCATCATCTATCCTTTTAACGTAACTAAAAAAAGACAAATAGTATCACCGATGTTTGCAAAAAGAACGTGATCGATGATTACCGAACTTTTAATTTATTGATATAATATCAATTTCAATCAGACATTAAAAAGAAAAAGAGTCTATTACGTTCAATTAAGTTGCTGCTAAAGTAACTACGACTTACTTTTTTTTACCTAATTTGAGTTTTTAATATTTACACCCTGACGACTTATAATTAAAGGAAAAAGCTAAATTTTTCTTACCTTTTCCTGAATACTTCTGTTTTAATATACATGTTATTAGGGATACACATTTTCCTAATGCTGCTGTGAAGGTGTTTTCATTGTCAATGATTTAAGTAATTAATTTGTGTTTAGTCGCCTCAACACTTCGTGTAGTCAGTGTGCAATACAACTTTGTATTGTCCTCATGTGGGGCGGACTTGACACTTAACTTGAGATCAACATGTTGATGAGGGGGAAACAAGTCCATCGGGGGATAACCACAGATTCGAAAGCAGATCTGTGTATTGTTTGGTGACATTATCTGCGCTCGATCATAATTTTTTCAATGTACATCAACTGAGGTATGTAATTGCTGAAACGTTTAGGAAGTTCCTTCTGCCATGTGCAGTCGCTTTGGTACATCACAAGGACATGTTGTATTTCGGGTCCCACAATATTTGGTTCAATCCAGGCGGTTATGCACCCGACAATAGCAGGAATTAGATACCTCAGAAAACTTCTTCTCGGATGACTCTTGGAATGGAAAACTACATCTGTATCAGGTGAGTGTTTTTTGTATCATTTTACCAAACCTCCGCACAGAGATGTAACTCTATTACACAAAAGACATGGACAACGTGATACAACCAACTACTTTCCATTTTGTCATGAGAGCTCACCGTGAACTGTTTTTTCTGTAGACTTAAAAGAAACGTCCAAAGAAAACGCACCTTAATTTAACCCAGTTTTTGTGGCCTTATCGAACCGAGCCCCAAAAACTTCATCACTCCTGCTCCCAACCTTCCACCACACTCCGAACCCCTAACAAAACTCGTCGCTGTTCCTTGGAGTTACTTTTTCGGAAAGATCGAATATAACTTTTCATCCAATCGTAGCGAATGTACAATCACAATCAAATCCTGTCCAAATCCAAACACAAAGGAATTTTATGGACATTTGTGAATCCTTACGGAAATATGTGTTGATTGTATAAAATGTGATCGACTAAGTAAACCTGTGATATTTTTTATTTCTATTCGACAAGAACTCAACGTTATTTACACTCATGCTGGATTCGTTGAAACTAGATTGTACTCAACTGTTTAGGGACGTTTTATTTTAGAAAGTTCCGCAGATTGACACGCTGAAGCTTAAAGCTGGATTTTCAATGATAGTGTAGTTTGAAATCCTTAGAGGAAGGGTTACTTTAAAAATCCATTAAAAGATAGAATGTTGTTCTCCAGATTTTGTTAATTTAAAAAGCCTCTGAGAAGATGATTTTAGTGAAACAGTTTGATCAACGTGAGACATTGTGCAGATGTTGAAGTATTTGATGTCTGATGAGTAAGACAACAATCTTAATTGTGATCTAAAAAATTTTAAAAAACCTGTCTCTGGTATTCTTCCAGATGATTATCTATTTAGAAAACGATTAAAATTGCCTTCTTATCACTTATTATCTCAAAATCCTTGATTGCCGTTATAATTGAAATAACTTCAAAGATGTAATTTTCATTACTTTTTTATCTAATTTGAGTTTTTAATATAATTTCTACAATACTGTTACCAGATGTTCATATTGGCACAATTAGAGGATAATGGCTGAATTTTAAATTAGTTAATTGAGTAATTACACAGAGTTACTCATAGGGACTAATCAATCACGTTTCTAATCAGGCAATTCAATTGCGTTTTAATATAGATCTACCTTAAGGCAATTAGCCTAATTTGTTGTTCACAGTAGAAACACACACCTAGTCAAAGCGAAATAACTCACAGTTTGTTAAATAAATAAACCAGATAGATACTTCTAGCTATAAACGTGACGAAACTACTGGGACGTCAACGCAATCTGCGTATTCTGGCGCACAGTCCAGTAAGTAGCACTAGCTTACTGCGCAAATGCTCAGGACTGAAGTGGTTTCTTACTATGCGCAATATATACATGTTTACCCTCGGATGACGAGCTGCTAGGCTGATCTGTAACTTATACTTATGGACACAATTCCTGGTAAACTCACAGAGAGCATTTAGACGTCCAATATATTGAGAGAAAGCGAAATGGAATTAGTTGTACTTACACCGATAGAAAACTGCAGAAATCCAAATTCATTATTATGTCGCCACAATACTTAATGCTACATAGACTGTGCATGATATCATGGAAAGTACGTCTCCAAATTACAACAATTTCCGAAAAGTGTGGGAACCATGCCATTACCAGACAAAAAACTCATACACTAATAATCCAAAAAGAGTTAATCTATAATCAATATGTACAATATTCTTCCATTATCTACATCAGTTTACATTGTTAATTAGAAGAAAGCGTTATTGGATCTACAAAAGCTTTTCATAAACAGTCATGAACAATCTATTTATGTGATATGAAAACGTGAAGAATTTATCTTTAGATTTCGTTTTTTAATTTCAATAGCTCCTTTCGATAAAGTACTTTTATTAAAGATTCTGTATCTGACTGTGCGTTGTCCTCTCGTAAGGTAGTAGGAAAATCAGTGATAGGCGAACAAACGATGCGTTTTCAAAACAGCCTAATTTCCCTGCCTTACAGCCAACAATTAGACCATTTTCGAAATATGAAAGATATAGAAGATTAATTTCATGGGAACTATAATCAATCAAAGCCTTCACCCCTTCAAGTTTTTCCTTTTAAAATTTAAAATCCTTTAAAACATCCTTTAAAACAGAGCCCTCTACATGTATTAAACGTACAGTGCAATAAATATGCCGGAAGTCCTAAATATGTATGGGCGTATGAGTGGTTTTTCATAATATAACAAACACTCATGAGAGCACTTACACAAAGCTATTTTAATAAAGTAAAGTACTTACTGAACAGGGTCACAGAGCAATGGGTGCAGATTCTATCCGACTAACTCCAGAAATAATTTTTTAAATAAATGCCTGAAGCCAAGCCTATCGATAAAAATCCATATGTGCCTACATGAACATAGGTGCGGTAAAAATGGGTGCACTTGATACTTAGTTGAAAAAGGTGATGAAAGAAGAGGGGTTAATAAGGGCAATTTATTTTCACAAATGGCCTGGATCACTGACATCAAGTGGGTTGGCCTATTGTAGTAAAATGTAATTAAATCACTGAATGAATTTCGTGTACTAGTCTAATCTCTTATTGGGGAACTTCATTCAGAGCAAATTTATTGAAGTAGAAGTCATGTGATTATTTCTTACGAAACTATTTTGGCCTACATCAAAATATTGTCATCAATCAGTATTGAACCTGTCAAAAATAGTTCAAATACTTAACTTCCACTTACACAAATGGCTTACATTAAACTGTTATGTTTGACTACTTTAATACTATTTACAAAGTAATTCTGACCAATAATTAGTCTATGTTCTGAAAATAGGACATTATTCTTGTGATAGATGTCAAAGCTTAGCGTTTTTGATTTGAAACTAGTCAAACCGAAAATAGACAGAATAAACCCAATAATCCCACAGAAACAACTTCAAATACCCAAGTATTGCGGCAGCATATATCCGTAATGGGATAAATCAAGAGTAATTTAGATATAGACTTTTAGAAACTGTCCAGAATGTAAAACGTGGTCTATTTACCAAAGCAATTAAGGAAGAGAAAATTTAACAAAGACAGTTAAAATAAAATAAAATCTATGGGCCTTATCCCTCCCTCTATCAATCAAGTAAAGTCACAATTAATTATATAATTCAACCCTTAAATTTATTCTTTAAACCCCATTATGTCTGAAAATTGAAATTTTATTATCAGTTTAACAGCATGTTGTGCACACGCCCCTCCGCCTGACCTTGCACTTGACCTTCAATTCAGGTCACGTGTCATTATCAAACATCTTCTCTTCAATTCAAAATCACAGACGCATCACAAGAATAATGGCTTTTGACTCCTGAGTAGGATTTGAAACTGTATCATGCTGTGATTCATAACTTGTCCAAGAAATTTTAAGAAATTAAATGTTACGCTAAATAAACTAATGTTTAATAGACATTCAGCATTTGATTATAAGGTGAAAAGGGAACAAAGGTGGTTTAGATTTGCACCTATTTGTTGGGGCAAAGTCCAAGTTTTATTTTACCCTGACAAAAAAGTCCCCTTTCATTAATTTTATATATTTTCGTAATTGTAGGAACAGTTTGCAATTCGATGTAATATTGTCTCCCACAAACTGAGCAACACTGTACAGCGATGACAAATATTCAAAGATTGGACAGAAATTATAAATATAACTGTAAAACGTGATTTCTGAAAATAATAAATGTCACCGGACATAATTCGTTTGGCAATCCCGGTGATAAAGTTTAGTTTTATTTCATTAACTTGACAATTATGCCCGTGTTGCCTTTAAGTGGTTTTGCGGGAGTTTCACTTAAATTCCCTTATCAAACTCTTTGTTATACCCAAGTAGAACTGAGAATGAGGTAAGTGACATCTGAAGTTAAGAGAACCGCCGGCGATTTGTGATGGAATTACAACAAACTGTAGAGGGAGCTGTTTAAATGTTCACCTGCTGAAACATTTGAGAACAATTGTTGTGTATTTAAAATACGTAAAGCAAATAATATCAATTAACAAAATTTGTTTCCTTTTTTCACACGAAATAAAGCGTTTTTAGTGTACACAGATAGAACTTGGCGAAAGAGAAGTAAACACAAAAGTAGTAGACACAAAGAAATAGAAAATGCGGTGAGACAAAAAGAAAAAAAGATACGAGAAAGACAGTGAAGGGATAGAAAGAAAGAAGCAGAAAACAGAGAGACAAGGAAGGGAGATACACAGCGTTGGAAAAAACCGGATAGACAGGAAAAGAAATGTATGTACACGTAACTGAAATTAGTTTTGCGCAACGCAGGATTAATTTGGTTGTTACTGTAAAATATTTGTTGGCCAGATTAAAAAATACGAAGCTCACTCAAAAAGGACCATGAAACATTTAAAGCCGATGTTAATGCTGTTCTTAAAGTGCAACTTGACCGCGCGATCAATATGTTTAATATTGACATATTCTCAAATGACCCTCTTATTACTGGAAACTCTGCATCTGATAATTTTAACTTGACACTTGACAAACTGACATCTGATGCTGGAAGACAAACACAATAGATGTGATCAATCTAAATTGACACTTAACAAGAGGAGAGTGACAGCGGGTGCGTCGTTTTGTAAATCTATAACATTTAAATCGATGATAAATGCTTCACATTTTCTTCAACTGAAATCTTCCACTTTGTAAAGTTAGAAACATTTATCTTTATAATGCTATGGTAGTAGCACGTCGCAGTAGATACTGAATAAGCCTAAACTCAACATAAGTGAAGTTAACAAAGAAAATTTTCAAGATATTTACAGCTGAATTAAAACTGTATTTACGTTTAAACTACTTAAAACCAAAGATTATAATAACATAAAAATATCAACTGATGAAGGACCATCAACAAGCATAAGTCCATTTTCCAAAATCCTACAAAACTTAGTAGTCAGTGTGGACGAGCTGTTTAAGGTCTGCTTTTCGATCTCCGTCTTACGCGTCTTTATGTGCTGAAGAGTAATTTCCCTAAAGTTGTTCTGTTAAATTTTAAATATTATGTTATTCACCTTTATCTCTACAAATAAAAACTTGAAATGTAAATAACTGATTGAACTCCACATCTCCCAGGGATTGATGCGTGATAACAATATTGATGCAGTTTTGTTGAAGATCCCAACCTCTTTCTTTCATGAAGAAATCAAGAGACATGCGTGATGAGTCATTAACATGTTCATTACCATTAAAAGACATGCATCCATATTACAATATGATATTATCTACAAGAATGGCTTACGCGTCAAATCATTTGAGCAAGTTACAATGGATCAAAGAATTTTATGCAGCAACAATAAAAGTTAAAACATTTACATTAAACCTTAAGTTGAAAGTTATCAGGAAACAAACAGCAAAAGTTGATAACTTGTAAAGCAGCTAGCCGGGTTTTTTTTTAAATTTGTCTCTCTTGTACCCACTGTAACCTTTAATCAATACTTTACATGGCTCTTCATGGCTTTGATAATCAAAGTCCTTTCATTAAGCTACCTCAGGAGTAAGTCCTTAACTAGAAGTGAAACCCTGCTGTTCAAAGAATGCATCAGTGAACCTACCGGCAATCATCATTTAGCTGAGACTCTACCTAATATAAATGATGCTTCCTGCATTCTTGTACTCAAGATTAACCTTTTTTAAAGCTAGACTTGTGGAATTCCTTTACTCCTTATTGGATATAAAAGAAAATGATGGAAAATAATTTTAACCATGTGTAACTCTTATTGCCCTTTAGGAGTAAATTTTACTACATTGCTTTCATTATCATAATATTTGCATTTGCAATCAGTCAAAAGAACCCATTACTGGAAAGACCACCAAAGCTGTGGAATGTTGGGAGCATGATGATTATAGTATTACATCATACCACAGCCTTGGTAAATAGCATCCCATCTGTGGGGAAATAAATAATCTTTCCTCGTGCAATATCCGATCCCTTCTACGGTTGAACACAATCCACTGTTCATAAAGCAGGAGATGGCACAAGTCAGTGTAATATTGTACCTTAGGAGACTCCCAATTTCAAAACGTGATAGCCCGATACCGTGTGTGAGCATAATGATATTTCTTTATTGTGTAAATGCATTTTATATCTTGTTATGAAATTTGATTTTAAAATTTAAAGTTCTGGAAATTTTCACGGGCTGCATGATCGCAATAATAATTTGTTAGATACTCGTAACTTTTCAAAGAAGAGGTGTCGAATATGTGTAATCGGCAAAGTTTCTGAAATGTGGCAAATAGATCTCAAATACTAAGAAAGATATTCAAGTGTTGAATTTTCAATAATGGACCTTGTTGAGGTAGTGCACCAAGAAAGATCAACGTTGCATTTCAGTACAGAACTATAAAAATAAGTGCCACGAAATATTTTTGAAATATTTATTCTGTCCGAAAGATTGATACGTCTGTGGGTAAAACCTTTATGCATCTCAAGCTGCCAAAATCGCAAAGTGACTACTATATCTTTCCACACTTTTAACTAATTACCGAGTGACTCGCCTCAAGTGAACTGGAAGTGGATAACAGTTAAATTGGATCTGAACATCTGAAATACAACATTTGTGCATACTTTTTGTATTTTCACGAACTGAATGTAAGTTCTATTATGTTAATTTTTGCGTAGCGACAAATCATGTATCATTGCAAAATGTTCTATTGGTAACATGGCTAGTGAATGAGAAAAGTAGCGTTTTAGTAAAGCACTTTCTAAGTCTGAGAAGCTATCGTTACATTGATTCCTATTGCACTAACTGCAGCCCTCTCGATCGATATATGACCCCCGGGTTATTATGATAATCAAAGTCCTTTGATTCTGCAACCTAAAGAGCAGGCAATTCACGTAAATCCTCCCAGTTAAGACGAGGGCATTTGTGACCTAAAAGGCTTCATTTAATTGTGGTCAAGAGGCCCGAGTGTGTGATCAGCAACGTGATATTCTAAGTCGTCTCAAAAGCGTGTCGAGGCTGACCTCGTTATGTTACGAATTGGGACCTCAAGAAATTTTCGGCAAAAATCACGATCAACACGACCAACATCGCAAAGCCTGATCGTGTAGAGTGCATTAGTAAATGGTCGAGTTTTAAGTGGGTACCGTACATGTACAGAGAGAGAATTTCATATTCTGTCAAAGATTCATCGTAGCATCCTTGAGATTTTGATGTGAGAAAATAGAGAGACTGATAGCCAAGTATTGATAGAAATGGAATGAACGTCAGCCGTTCGTAATTTTCACAGATTTGCTCAATTGAAATTTGATTCAGACTCGATTATTCAATGGGAAACGTTCAGAAAACTTTCATTTTACATGTGTTCTATTGCACACAAAATAGAATTGGTAACAAAGTTAGTCTTACTCATGCATACTCATATTCCAGAGTATGACTTTGTAAATATAAACGTTACATACTCAAAGAAAAACTTTATTCTACTGTGTGTTACTCTTTTCTCTTTAGATTAAATTAATATTTAACCATATTGGCTTCAGAATTTCTCCCATCAATCCAATTATAGTAATTAGATTCATGGCAGACTACTTAGTCTGATGACATCTCCCATTAAAATAATTACTTTTCTTGTGTAATGTCAATTACAAAATACTCAGCAGACGTCATTAAGCCATTAATGATGCTAAGATTTTGTTGCTTTGAACGTTTACTTTGCGTGGAGAATGTGGAAATGTGTACATAAAAAACAAAGCAAATGTGGAAATGTGTACATAACAAACAAAGCAAAAAAAGGTTGAGGGCTCTTTAAACTGTGATATTCCTCCAGGATCATCTGCACTATTTTGTCTTCGGAAATACTTGAAGATGACAAACAAGAATTGACTTTGTTAAATTACACATAAGTTTAAATACCCGTTTCAGATAAATCTTTTCAAATAATCAAGCAATGAGCTTGTTTCTTACAGAAGGGTAAACTAAAATGTCACAACTTGCTTCAGTGACAAAGCTTTATGTTGAAACTTTCCAAAATCTGACACAGACTACTGATATTGTTCATCTTTTAGCCGGAACTGATATCACCAGTTCTCAGATGGTGCCGAATTGCTTTACCATACACTGTCTTGTTCAGTCAGGCATTGGACAGATGTAACAGTGAAGAAAATCAAAAGACCAATGGACAGTCCGATGCAATAACGACTGCACATTCAGTCTGCAAGCACCTATTTTGTAAGCGAACTCAAGTACTCAACTTAAGTGGTTTTGAGATGGGAGAATTTACTAAATAAGTTATTCAGTATGTACCTAATAACAGTACCAGATAACACTCGAAACTTGTGTGTGCTGTACAATAATTACCCAAAACTGACATGGACCTTGTCTAAAAAGAGACGTAAATATATTGGTAAAACGATATTAAGAGTATGTTTTCCGGAGTGAACAATGGCTTTCTGTTATTTTCCTACAACAGTACATATCATTCGGCAAATATTGAATCCATATGCTGAGAACGCAAGGTATCCAGAAATTACCCATGCCAAGAATAAGAAGCGCCTCAAAGATCTAACTAGTAGTAACTACCCTTAAATCTCTTCGGGAGATGGGAAGCGATTGGATGTGTACTCATCCACACGAGGAGTCAAATGTACAGGTCACAGCTTCTATTCTCCAGGAAATAAATAGGCAATTTAGACAACCTTTATTTCCGTGGAACAACAAGGAAGATTTCCTCCCCAGGCAATTAGGTAAAGGTTAGATGCAAGATAAGAAAAATAGTTTAGTTTTTGCTTATCTACAAAGAAAACGATAATGCGAGGGTTTGACAACTTTACAGACACAAATGTGCGAGTTTCGTTTTGAAAGAAATATTTGGGTAGATTATAAACAGAAAATTATTGCTCGCAGAATTGCTCTTCCAAGGAGATAGTTTGTAGTTATGAAAACGTCTTTTCAATGATTCTGGAACTAAATGCATTTTCCAGATTGTATGCTACAGGCTACAGCAAATCAAACCTAAGCGAAGTATGATCCACATGTATTTGTAGGCAACCGGTCTATAATATTTATAGCCTGGTATAAACATAATTACTAATGTAAATGCAGAAAACATGAAAACATCAGAGGTTGTAAAATGATTTATCTTACTAGATATTGGCTGTTATTTACACCAGAAACTCTTATTATGTAACCCCTCTGATCAGGACTGAACTGTTCGGAAGCTCTCTTGGAATATTACGATGCTTTTATTGCATTTGGGAGCAGAACCAGTCGAAAGACACCTAATCCAGCTTCGAGTGCAAATTAAATCTTTTAAGGACATGATACCCACGCACTGGCACATTTCTCCATTTTGTTTATCTCTTAAGTAATTTCTTTTCCGAGAGAATAGATAATGCCATGGAACATACACTTGCCGTAAGTAATGAAACTAATCCCTCGTGACTTTCCCACATTACTATGAAAAACTTGATGTGGGCTAGAATGATAGTTCATCGAAATATATCCTGGTTGCTATTCCGTAACAGGATTTTCCATACTCTTCTCGATGAGAGATAATTCACATTTCACTTTTGTTGAAGTGTTTTTGTATGTGTAATGATTGTCTGTCAAATGACAGAGTATGTGGTCGTCCACCTAAAAAACTTGTAAAAATAGAAACCAAGACAAAACGAAACAGACGATAACCATCAAAATAGAAACCAAGACAAAA
>JBCAUI010071660.1:0-19962 GCA_038406195.1 Haplosyllis anthogorgicola | reverse complement strand
CTAGAGGGACCAATATACTACACATATCTCACAAAACTAAAGATGACAGCACACCAGCTCACATTGAAATTTTAACAGATTTGAGAGAGGGGTAAAATAGTGGAGAGGGCAGAAATCAACAAGCAATCTGTGCTCTCAGCTACTGTGTGTGTGCAGCTGTGTGTTCTACATAGCACATGCAGCTACACTGGACATGCTAACACTGGGAATGTCCGGCAGTAAAAAATCATAAGAAGCGAGTTTTCGGAGTCACAGATTTAGGTACAAATACTTGTGACATAGGTCCCGCGATATTGTGGTTTGTTTAAGATAAACAAGGTTAAAAATAAACAGATAAAATCAATGATTGGGAATAATTACCCAAAGTTTAATGGAGGAATCAGGTTTTAACCGTGAGGTGACAGAGGGATAAGTGGGGACAACAGGGTGCCCGTAAACATACCGTTGAATTACATTGATCGGGTCCATGGCACTCTGCCGAAAGATATTTAGGCGAAATGATACATTGGAAGCTGAAAGTACGGCAATGGACATTCGCATGGTGAAGGAAGCCGTCCACAAATAGTTGCAATGCAGCGAAGTCCAGTGGATTAATTTAACATTAGGTTAATTGTTTCAAATAGGTTAACATCAGTTTATAATTTTTTTTGTGGAGAAATAGCAAACTAATACCAAAGCCCTCGAAAAATTGTAGTGTAGATTGCCGTTCGGTGAAGTGTCGTGAACCAGATTGATTTGGTGCAGAAAAAGTTCAGATAAAGGTTGTTTATTTTTAATCGTGTTTATTTCTAATCGGAAATTGTAATTGTGCATTGATTCATGTTGTTTATTGGCTTCATACAAGCCGATGTAATGTTGAATGAGAAATTTCCTTGGACGATAAACGTGTTCCCTTCCTTATCTAATACATGCATTTCCTTGTCGTTTCCGTTTTGGAAATTCTAGCTCGCTAGATGACCCTCGAAATTTTTGCACATTCTCATGTATGCATGCACGAAATCTGGCATGTGCCCGTGTGCACACACAAACACACACACACACACACACACACACACACACACACACACACACACACACACACACACACAAAGAGCCCAACATTAAGGATCGGCTAGTATTTATTAGACGATATGACCACTTTGTACCATTATACCAGAAACGTTCTACATGACCTACTTCTAGATGTGGCCAACATTCTATGTACAGTAGAACCTGCCTTGAACGACACCTGTTTTGAGCGACGTCCTGTCGTTTACGACACGTTTTCTTTAGAATGCTAGCTGTTAAAACTAGTTTAAATGACCCTGTCTCGGGCGACACCCTGCCTTTTACGACACTTTTGGGAGGGAAAAGTTCAGTGGCGCGCAAGACAGGTTCTACTGTATGTAAAACGGGATACATGATACGGTCAAACGATTCATGTCAAAATAATAAGGTGGTCAAGTTACACGTTTTAACGTTACTTTCAAAACCTCATTGTGATATGACCAGATTCCACCTCGTGACTACCTTTGCTGCTGACGTAGATTCTGGCGATTTATGGACACCAAAAGCGTGTAACTTGATCTTGCTAATTCGGCGCCTTTTTAATGAAACATTTATGTCCTCAATGAAACTTGATTCGCATTTTAATACAATTTACACAGGTTTAGCCCACTATTATCGGGAACAATAAACTTAAATGATGTATAAATTGTCCTCTATGATTAATAAAAGCTTCGACTGTACGCTTTCAAGATACCCATGTTTTACCTGTGCCGATGACTTTCTGTTGTGAGTGAGGATGTACACTGACTTTTTTGTTCTACTAGGATTCAGCAGAAATCTTTTAGAGTCGCATAACCGTATTAAGTGTACCGGGGTTTTTCCATAACGAGAGTCTGTTGTAAATGTGCAAATCTCCTATTGAACTAACTTAAGGAGTGCAGTTACATTTTATGGTAGATATTAGCGGTGTACGTTTCATGTCATTACTTTCACCGCGCAGATAAGCAAAGTTTAATCGTTTAAGCTGAGCTTAGTCAGGACTAAATACTGGGTTATCTGCATTTTAAACAGTGAAGCGTTTACTAAGACAAAGCCAAATAAATAAAAGGAACTGAAAGGTTTGGTTTGCTGAACCGTAAACGATAGGACTTTTCAGATCATTAGATCCACACGCCAGTTCTTTTATACATATTTATTGCCAGCATATTAATTTGCATATTAATCTTTGTATTTTTCAGATACGAGTTTTTCCTACAGTTGAAGCAGGATCTTCAGACGGGGAGACTCGAGTGTCCGTTCGAAACGGCCGTCGAACTCGGCTCTTATGCGCTACAATGTAAGTTCTTGTGTAAAGTTCATAACTAAAGAAATTGTGCACGGTCAGTCAAATCTGCATACCCGAAAGTTGAGCTCTCGCAGGACAGCAGTGATTGAGATCTGCACTCATGGCAGCCAGCATGTTAAACTTGCCCAAATCCTCTAATTTGTTGGATGAAACGATTCAAAAGCCTTCAGTTTCCTACTTGATAAATGCTATATTTGATTCCAACATTTCTTCAGTAACTACCTTCACTAGTTTGGTGAATGAATTTTGTGCATATATGTGATGTAAAGTTATAAGTCCTGCATTCATGTTCATGCAAGAGTAGAGTAGAATGTCTGATCTGATCAAGTACAGTAGAACCTGCTTTAACAAGCCAACGCTCTGAGCGGCCACATGCCATTTAGGGCCAATATGTGGGCTTGTTTCTTTTTTTCTCTCTTAGGTAACTCATTAAAGTCATCACTGCTTTGTGAGGCCACCCGTCATTCACTGCCAATTTACGATGTGAGTAAGGATGGCCCCGCAAAACAGGTTCTAGTGTACCTTATTTGATTTATGAAATGATTCTAACCCAAAATAAAGAGCTTCATATGAGTTTAAATGCACACAAAACTTCATATTTCAAGATTTCATTTTGTAATCTATAAATAACTTTCTAAATTGTAGCTGAGTTAGGTGATTATGACGAGAACGAGCACACGCCGGGATTTATATCGGAATTCCGTTTTGTACCGGAATTTGTACAAACGGAAGTCATGGAGCTTGCCATTCTGGAGGCTTACAAACAATGCAAGTACGTATCATGCACATGCATGCGCACACACACACAAAGTCGGTAACTCAGGAAGTTTAAAGCATTAAGCTCTGCTGTACATTTCTGGAAGGAAACAAAAATTCTCCCTAGAAGTTTTAAAGAAAATGCTAATGTCTTTTTATTTTTATAGAGGGCAGACACCAGCTCAAGCGGAATTGAACTATTTAAACAAAGCCAAGTGGTTAGAAATGTACGGTGTCGACATGCATACAGTTAAGGTGAGTGGACATGCTATTTGCTTGCACTTTTTGTCCAACATGTACAACTCAGAAGGTCTTTGAATCGGAAGTTCAACTATGCATTTTCCCGCTTTCCAGTTGCCAATTCTCGGATTGGCAGCATTTTTGGACATCCTGAATGATGTGGCAGCTTTTATTTATATGTTATCGCTTGTTATGTTGCAGGGCAAAGACGGTTCGTTTTATCGCTTGGGTTTAACACCCACAGGGATACTCGTTTTCGAGGGTGATCAAAAAATAGGTCTCTTCTTCTGGTAAGTTATATGTGTAATAATTTGTAATTTAACGTTGAGACTTCCAAACATGTTAATTCAAAGTTTTAGTGGCACCTGAAAGTCATACAAATTAGGAAAAGCTAAATTTGTAAAAGATGTTAAGATGTAGTGTACATCTTGACGCTTTCTCATTGCAGGCCAAAAATAGCCAAATTAAATTTCAAGAAGAAGAAATTAACTCTAGTCGTTGTTGAAGATGATGAACAGGTGAGTGACTGTCGTTTACGTATCTGCTACTGTAATGTCACGGGTACAACACGATATGATTTCGTAAGAAACAAATTAAAGTACATGTAACTTACAATGATTATGAAATTGAAACATTTAACTTACACAAAAATAACATGATAGCAGTACGATTCAACTTCTGGGTTTTTTTTCTGCAGGGGAAGGAGCAGGAACACACGTTTGTATTTCGGTTAGACAGTGAGCGTGCATGTAAGCACCTGTGGAAGTGTGCAATCGAACATCATGCATTCTTCAGGTTGCGAGGTCCAGTCAAAGGGCAAAGCAACAGGCAACAAGTCTTCAGAATGGGTTCACGGTTCAGATTCAGGTACGAAATAATAACACGTTGCAATGTGCACACCTAACTTAACCAATGAACTGAAGGCTTTCAGATTTTCAGCAAATACCTCAAACCGTTGAAATAAATATGCCTTTCCTTTTTCAGTGGAAGAACGGAATTCCAACAGGCGAGTATGAACCGTGCAAGACGAAGTGTCAAGTTTGAGCGTAAACCCAGCCAGAGGTACTCGCGCCGACCGGGCTTTGACAAGAAGGAGCTTGCCGCACGGTTACAAGACAACAGTAGGATGTCCTCAATACGGCCGGGGTAAATATGCATATATTCACAAACACTTATAAAAGTTACCATTAAAATGCAACATCAAAAATGAGAGGCAGTAAAATATTTGATAGCTTTTGGTAAAAATATGAAATTGAACACAGATCTAAAAAAAATTAAAACAAGTGTACCAATATGAAAAGTAAATTTAAATTTTAAAACGTCTGTAAATCTTTTGTACATTATTACTCAAAATTCACAATTGTTTCATATCATTTGCAAGTCGCATTTTCGACACATTTCTGTAAGTTGTAAACTAGCCTTTGCTGCTGCTGTACTGCTAGTTCTGGTTTGTCGGTATTCAGGCACGTTACGAAGGATATTTAGTACTAAGCGGTCTATTAGCATCAATTTGGCTCCTAAATATTGTTAGCTTGTGACACTTTTGCATTGAAACAAGCTGCAAAAGTTTCAGTGTTTGTGTGTTTAAATTTAGAGAAGTGCGGTTTGCTTCAGTTATCTACATTTTCATGTTCAGCATGACCTGTTCTAAATTTATTAGCCAATTATCCACATTGTTGGTTCCCTCTTATTAGAACTTTTCACTACCATCTAATTAGTAATTTAAAAAGCCATTCTGCACCTTCAAATCAGCTTACTTTTTAAGCAAACATAGAATGTATATGTTTTGTATGGTGTCAAATATGTTGTATTTATTAAAGATGCAATTTTAAACAAATTTTATGTAGTGTCTTCGATAAAGGTAACCTTGTCACTGTACCTTTCGGCCAGAGGTGTCAACATACATCTACCCATGTAATTGTTGATGCGTACATGTGTTAACTTCTTATGGCCATTTAAACTCACAACTAATTAACTTGCTTTACTCTCCTTAAAGGAAATAATGTATTGAAGACACCGTGTACACGCTGCTAGTGGTTTGGGGTTTATTGTTATTGCTTGTTCTGCTTGTATCGCTGTTGTTCTAAGTGTCTTTACTCTTCTAAACTTGGACATTCAGTTCAAGATCTATTGCCAGGGTACCGACGACTCCTGCAGCAACGGCCGGAAGCAGTACGGTTACCACGACAACTGTTGACATAACGACGCCAGTTAAACCACCACCACCAGGGGGAGTAGCAGTGAATGGTGGAGTAACGCCACCAGTTGGAGCCTCGCCACTTGAGAGACTCGATAATCTTATAAAGGTAAAACTAAAAATAAATAGGTTTACTCATAGCTTTGTGGTCATTCATTCTTGAAAGTATTGTGTAAACCTAATCTCGCAGCAAGATGTTTCAACACAAACCAGGGCATAAAAATAAATTGCAATAATAAAAATATGTTTTTATGAACAAGCATTCCACAAGCGAAACGGATTCTCGTAACTTTGGAGATATTTAAGTGCAGTTTCCAACACTGCTTTTTCGTAGGGCCCTGGTCTGGCGAAGGGAGAGAGAACGTCTTCCTCATCTGAAGTTCAATCACCGGGCGTTCAAGTCAACACGACACCTGTACAGCCTGACATGAGCATTAAAGGTATGTGCCATCTCAGTCTTGAAAAACTGGCTTACAAATGGCAAATTCGTGCAGTACTTTGACAGCCTCAATACAAACCAAGAAATAAATTGAATACAGTCAAAGTAGGATCTTACCCAGTACGTTTACATTGTTTTCCCTCCAACCATGTCACAGTGTTTCAAGATCATTGATTTTTATCTTTACTTTTAATATTACAGAAGCATCAGAGATCGCACAGGCGAGGTTAAAGGGTTTAGATCAACAGTCCGACAGAAACACGTCGACGCAGCCACGCCCGCATAAGGACGTGAATACGTTCATTAACAATCAGCTCAAGTTCCCTGCACAACCTGCAAATAATCCCATCCCTCCAGACCAGATGAAGTGTAATATACTGAAGGCAAAGGCGGAGCAACAAAAATATGTCAATGGTAAGCAACACATACACACAGATTTGGGATACAGAGCATATTGCACATTTATGTGAACATGCACACGCAGGTGCACACATGGGGAATAAAATCACATGTGCAGCCATAAATGATGGAAAACAGGCCAGTGCATTACTACATGTATATTCCGTTCATAAGGAAAGGGACACGGTAGTCATTACTTTAAATTAATTCATAATTCTACCATTTACAGTTGATGCTGGTAAAGGTCTGTCGGTGGAGATTCCTAAAGAAGACGACGACATTGAGAGGTATGTTGCACTCTTAAAGCTTTTGTGTTTATGTCAGATAAATCCCCTTCATTCATTTTTACTGTACGTGACATACTTTAGCTCCTTTCTGGTATGGTTAGGTGTTACCCAAACATAAGTTTAAGACTCCTCTATTTTCTTTTCCTGGCTATGAATGCTGCAAAAAACTGCGAAATTTTGAAATGTGTGTTGAGGTGGTGAGTTATGGCATGGTGTTTCTATACGTTTACGTGTTTGTTTATATGTACTGTTGTTGCTGTGCTGTTGCAGTTATAAAGACAAGTTAAACAAGTCGGCAGTGTTTGATGATGATAGTGCATTTGAACCTGACTCGCCATACAGGTACCTACTATTAGATAGTGCTTCGTATTCCTACTTCAAACGTAGCTATTTAAGATTCCAGAAGAGACTTTCTATTGGCACAAGTCCTCAAAACATTTTCAAGTTTATGAAATACGTGATTACAGACTAAATTTCACACCGTCCAGCACCCTGAATTTGTTACATACCGACGTTTTTGTGTGGAAAGAAGCTGTATTGCTCGATTGCAATATCTGTTCACCTTTGAATCGGCATGTCTCAGTCTTTATCTGCTTGTGCAAACACGACTTTAAATCTTTGATTTGTGTGAATACCTTTCCTGACTAAAAATTCGTATAGTACACATTTAATGCTCAGATCAGAAAGCTGTGTACAAGTATATAGTTTATACTTTCCAAAAAGGGAAAGTGGCAAATCTTTACATTGAAATGACTGCAAGGAGCATCTCTTCGGTTTTTGCTCATGAAAAATCATGTTTTGTCAAGTGTTGCTTTCATTTTATTTTCAGTAAACAACGGTCGTTGGATGAATCTAAACTGCATCTTCTAAAGGCGCAAAATGGGTAACGTGCATTTATTTAATAGTTCTTTGTTTTGAAATGTCATAGAAAGGTTGCCACATAGCTGAGTATTAAAGTTGACATGTTAAATTACCAAACGTTAATTGACATTAATGTTTGTTTGATTAACAGGTACTCACCCCGCAGTTCCAGTAGTTCAGACAGAACAGCGCCATCACCTACCAGTATTTCTAGTCCCAGTCAAGTCGTAAGTATTGTGTGTCATGCCTTAAAAGGGCAACTGTGACAGAATTTATACATTCATTGAAAGATCTAGATAAAAGCATTAAAAAGAATATTAAAATATTTAAAAAGTTTAAATAAAAGCTTACATAAAAAGTTTGTGATATCTGAAATATATAAAACGTGTTTGACATTTTTTCGCACAAGATGTTACAACATTCACAATGCATTTTGTTTGATACAATTTTTTTCCCGAAGAAAAATTATTAAATTTAATTTCATAAAAATTTACTCACAGTATTACGTCTAGAATGGTAAATTTTCCATTTTTTAGATCAAATAAAATTCTCGAAATTGTATCACAATATAAAGCTGTGAGAAATTATTGAAATTACTCATGATTTTAAGATAGACATTTAAAATCGGTTATTGAAATGCATCCCGCCTTCATGCTTCGGCTTGACTAAGTTATGGGCCCGATTTCAAGAAGTTTCTCGGTCTCAACTTTAAGCCAATGACTTTTTAAAATTGCAAAAGTATTTAAAGAAAAACATTTTTTGAAACGGACCCATTGTGATTATAGTTAAACATAGTTATTTAAATGCTTTGGATTAAGGGTTAAGAGTTTATCTTCTTAAATTCTTTAGTAAAGTGCTTGTCTGGTAAATTTACCTCAGTTCTTAATAAAGCAGGCCCAATATATTTTTATTGAATCATGCAATATTGTAGCTTCGAAAACGATTCCGTGCAGCCAGTACCCCATGTTCGGTGTGTATATGACCATCCATTTAACAGAGTCAATTTTGTACGACATAAACGTAAGCAAAATGGGTAAATAGGTTAAAATAGAAAGACAAGACGTTGAACATGAATCGGAAGACCAACTTAGTGAGCTGGGTGAGCGCAAAATCTAACACATTGGCACCACCCTGTGACGTAATGGTAACACAGCAGATGCACTTACACATGTAATCGTGGCTTGGTTGGCAATGACATGCGTTCAACTGTTAAACATGTAAAAACATTGATACCTTCAATGAATTCCATCGTCAGTACTCTGAAGTGAACGGACATCATTTGAACACAGCGATGGAATGTAACATTTTGCGAGACAAAGTTTGGTCAAAAATTGGTATTTATACTATAGAACTGACAAAAATATTGCTTAAACCGGTTTACCTATTTTGTTTACACACATGGAGTACAGATTTGATGCGTGGAGGACGAGATGTGTAGCGTGAAGTGGAGGGTCATATCTACATAACACAAAACACGCCAGGAATAACCGGCTGCAAATTAAACACTTAAAATCTATTAGATATAATCACCATTATCAGTGTGTAGTGTTTAAACATAAGGCACAGTTTGTCCAGGTTATTTACATACACACATGTATAATATGTAATGCAGTATCAAAGGCAATGTAAGAAGTGTTGTCCATTACTGGTGGGCCATTTATTTTTAGAATATTTTCCTGCTACTGCTTTAAAATTGTGAAAACTATGAAATGATGTTAAGATCGGGACATTTTGTTGCCTCGTCATTTTCCGCCAGTTCACTTAAATAGCAAAAAATATATCGACAAAAAAGATCGAAAAGGACAACTTCATACAATCCCTTAATTACTATCATAGTTATGTGTTCCGTTTATGATGTGACGTTTGTCGTGTTTTTCTATTGTATATATTCTCTTACATGTACTCTTTTCGGGTCCATTTCATGAAAGTGTATTTCATAGGATGTGTAAGCCTGTGAAATTTAACCCCCATGGACAATTAGCTGGGATTTTGTACATATGTTGTGCTTTATTTTCTCTCGACAGCAGAGTTCTGCCAACAAGACTAGTAGCGGAAGTCCAAGACCTTCAGGGTCAAAGGTCATCAGATCATCAGCTTCCGGTTCCGGTGGTGTTAGTGGTAGCAGTCGGTTAGCGTCAGCCACGTCAGAATCTGGGGACACCGTTCCTCTCCTACAACCCTCCTCCCCCGCCTGCTCCCCCAACACATCCAAATCACCCGCCCAGATAGGAGGCCAACCTACCACTCCTCCTGGTAAAGCCACAACACCCACCTCCACCTCCACCTCCCAAGCCAATAAGAGCCCGGTTGAGACAATCATAGATTTTCCCAGCACTTCGCCCACTGGTGCAGGAGCCAAACCCAAGACTACATTCACACCGACATCTAGGCAAGCATTCTTTGCCAGTTCCCCAGCCAAGAGCCCTACCGCTAAAGTGGCTGCAACAGCAGGTGTCACAAGTCCTGCACACGCTCAGCCAGTGGTAGCACCTCGTCCCAGGAATCCGTTCTTGAACAATCCAACGTCACCGCGCACACAGATAACTGTTAGTAGTCCTAATAGAGTAACTACATCCACAACAGCCACGGCTTCAAGCCCCAGAAACCCGTTTAAACAGACAACAGCTGATATCGGTGGGTCTGGTGAACCTGCGGCAACAAGTAGAGGTGCAACTAATCCGTTCTTATCCGCCACAACTGCTCCTCCGAAATCTCCCGGGGGTCCTAAGGTGACGGTTACAACTAACATCGGGAAGTCCACCACGAACATCCCAAAACCCACCCCGAAACCACGCGTGATTCAGATGTCCAAACCAACTGTAACGGTTACTTCTGCACATCAGCAACCTAAGAGCTCCAACCAACCAAAACCTACTAATATACCCAACCAGTATAAACTTCAGAGTCCTTCCGTAACGTCAACTACAGCACCAGGTGGCAGCTCGCCAGGATCTGTCGTTGCCAAGGTAACAACAACAAACCAACAAACAGTGGTTGTTGATTCGCCCACCAATAAGCTTGTGCCTGCTGCCCCTGTACCAAGTGCTAGAGCGCCTAACGCTCCTAACAGTCTGCCTGTTATTGGGAAACTTGCTACTGATCTGAGTGTCGTGAAGCAAAGGCTAACGGATGATGGTTCGACCTATATTGTGGGTTCGGGCGAAGTTAACACTGTACCGCCAAGTACTGCTGCTACTGTAGGGCCAACTGCTACTAATACTGTGGGATCTAATGCTACTACTGCTATTCCTACAGCAGTTAGTACTGCCTCCCAAGCTGCTTCTGTTACCATAGAAACTAACCAGTCTAGTAGTGCCCCTCCTCCGGTTGTTCCCAAACGTATTCCTATGGCTGCTCCAAGACGCATTGTCACCCCCTCCAAGAGTTCTGCTTCTAGTGAGGGCACTGAGGGTTCGAACCTGGGTCAGGGGAAGAGCAACAACCCCGCCGACACGTCTACCACCATTGTTGCCACATCTCCACGTGCTAATGTATCTGTTGCCAATGACAACAACGACAGCGACACCTCTGAGCAAAACAAAAGCAATGTGGTGATTGTAAGTGGTTACCGTGGTTACTACACATACACATAGCCTGGTGGTTACCATGCCAACGTAATGTGTACACACAAAACAACTCCCAAAGTGAGGCTCGTTTCTGCTGCATGCTTTATCCATTGCATTATCTGCATTGAATATTAAAAGGGAATTATTGGTCAAAATTTGTTTGTTTACAGTGTATGCCATGCCATCCTGTGTACATCATTTTGTAAAAATGTTTTCCGGAAAACCTGTGAATCTTAAAAATAGTATATTTTACATAAAATTCTCACACTGAAAACATAACTTCAAACTGCAAATTAATCCCATTTGGCATAGAGTGTTTACTAACATTAGTTGATTTAAACTTGCTCGTATTTGGGAGTTGCGTTACGGCATGGAACGGTGCGTGTTACGTTATTCACTGACTTGCTATCTGACGCTTGTATTGCAGGTGGTTTAACCCTGTGTATAACACACAGCATGGTGGACGGGTCCGTGCCCCATCTGTGTTTATCATTTATGTTTCAGTTCAGCAAATGCAAATATTAAAGTCTTGTAAAGCTAACGTCAAACATTGGGCACATCTTTTCTTTGGAACTCATTTTTTGTTGTTGAAATTTCGTACAAATACACAATTAAAACTTGCATTCATTCTAAGCTTTAAATAAAGAACAAATCCAGTTGTTCCTTGACCACTATTATGGCCCTAATCTATTTGCATCGAAAATTCGGGAGACAAATTTTGACGTGAGCCTTCATAAGACTTGTATATTTGTACTAACTTGCACAGCTCTCCAGTATTCAGACACGCATACTGCATGTTGTACACGTCATTACTAATATCTAATCTTTCTCTACCCCTACCGACACGCATACATACTATAGTCGTATCGAATGTTCAAGGTATGTCGCAGGATACTTCGATCGTTTCGTGTGACAGAAAATGTCACACGTTATGTATTGTTTGTAGTACCCCAAGCCTTAAATATCGTGGATTTTTATGTTACATAGTAGTAGATGTGAAATGTTATACAGTAGGTGTGAAAAAGGTGTATTTTAGTTCAATTGAAAGTTTTTACATTGATGGGAAAAATTATGTCGGTGCATCGGTTTTCATTGATGTTTGAAAAGTGGTTTTAAGAACAGTTTACGTGTATTTTCGTGTTCGTAAATATGAGAATTGCTGTACAAAGCAATGCAACTGTATGTTTGAGTCATTCTTTTTAAGTTATTGTAGTTTGGTCTGTTATACTAGGTAGATGTTATATGTGTATTTGTTACCGTACATTGTTGATTTATTATATGTTAAATTTTTAGTATATATTTTTAATTAATTTTTAGTGGAATGTGTAACATTCTTTTCTACATTTACTTAACTTGACATACTAACTGCATGAACTTCCATCTAAACGTATCTTTCTCCCACAAGATATCTAAATATGGTCTCATTTAAAGTCAATAGTATTTTTAAAATTGTGGATCCGAGTAAATTTTAATTTACCTATTTCTCTCATGCCCATCGGAAAATTGTGCATTTGGCAACTTTTGTGGCTTTTACCCTTGTTATTTTTTTCTGTAATATTCAAGTTATTTCACAAAATCATGGGACCCACATCAAAACATACTAACAGCAACAACTAACATAATATTAGATTAAATCGAAAAGTATGATAGACAGTAGTTAATTGCGCTTAAATATCTAGTTAGATAAACTCGGGTGGAATTGTTAAGTGCAAGAAATAGGACAATTCTTGGCATTTTAACTTAAAGCATCTGCTGCAAATTTGCACATAAAGTATTCGTTTGGAATAGGGTATACTCTTGGATCGAGAAAGTTCAGTGAATTTAAATGTACATAGTAATAGAGATTAGGAAACTTGAACAAGTTGTACCGGTATATATTATTTACGCGGAAGTTCAAAGAGCCAGGCACTGTGTTGCGTATATAAAAAAAACTATAACTTTACATTACAGTTGAATTATATTTTCTGCATTATTATTTCAGGAGACATCGTTTGGAGGAGGTCAAAACATCGTCACGAGAAAAGTTTCCACAACCAGCATGTCGTCCAAAGGACCGACGGCACAAGTCGTAACCGTGACACGATCACAGAGTGACTTAAATAAATCGAACCGAACTGTGAATGGTGGACACGATATCTCGCCATGGCAGGTCACCCCTGTAATCAACGACGCACCCTCCAAAACGCACCCCCACCCACAGGGTGTACCCCCACAACCTGCACGCAGATTACATCTAACAACGGAATTGTGATGTTGCTGTGGTGACAACACGCACCGTTGTTACTATGGAGATACACGTTACTTAGTTACATTTCATTATTTTGTTTGTTATTGGTTGATTTTACTGGATTTTAATTCAAGTCATCATCATTTGATGAGAAGGAACAAATGGATGGGGAAACCGTTAAGGAATAAGGAACAACATACATGTATGTAAAATATTGTGTACAGTCGAACTTACTTTTGACGGATTGCAGCCACATTTTATATTTCTTTGTTGCAAGAGAGCAGTGAAAATGTACATATTCATATGTACATTAAACACGGTGCAAAGTATTGTTAGAAGACATTTGACAATCACTTATGAAATAATTTTTTGGCAATTTGCATATCACTAAAAGTAAGTTCTACTGTGTAAAAGGAAAATGGTATTTGACAATAAGTTATAAAATCGGGCTATAAATATATGGCAAAAATGCTATTCCAGCAAAAGAAATTTTTAATTGGCTTCGACGTTAGGCCAGACTTTTTTTATTTGTTGGATTACGTTTCCCACCGCTCTCAAAAATCAAGAAATCAAAAAAAAACAAACCTGAATCAGAGCCCGAATAATACAAAATTGTAACTTTCCGTCACTTCAGTGAACATCGTTTGGAAAAATTGTTCATCAATTTTGTGAATTTTAATCAAAATTACAAAAATGTATAGCAAAGTCTATTTTTATTTTTATTTTTTTCCCAATTGCCGTTCTGAAAAATTTCTTCCAATGATACGTAATCCAACAAATAAAAAAAAGTCTGGCCTTAAACGAAAGAAATGTAATGTTAGTTTTTATTTGCACAACCATTATACATTTTAAACGTACATGTATTTTTAAGTTGCTGTTACTTGCCCACATTAATTTCCACATATCAAGACTTTACTTTCACGCTTCAGGCATTCACAATACTGCAAATGTTTTCAGAAAATTGGTGCAATATAATCCGATAACAGCTTCTAAGTTGTAAGTTTTTTTATTCCAGTAAAAGTGCAAACGTTATTTGAACACATTTCATCATTTGTAAATATTTATCATTGACCATGATAGGTTAAATCATTATATTATCGCCCACTATTATCTTCACATAGACACATTATTACACGATATAACATGTGCTGTAAATATATTTTTATATGTGTATATCGCTATATTTGCCAATTCATTTTAGTCCAATATATTTTTGCTTCTATTGCAATGATTGATATTCTTGCACCAACATCAAGAGTGTAAGTTCGTGAGATATTTTCTCCCCAAGTAATAATGTCCTAATTTGCACACTTTTCGGGGACTTTGAATGTGCCAAAGTCCACCAGTCTTACTTTAGTTTTCACAATGTTACTGAAAACAAAAGCCCGTAGATGGATGCTGAAAAGTTCTTTTTCATTTTAATGACAGAATAACGAATTACATACACTCTTTGTGATGTCATACTTTTGTTTTTAACTTTTGAAGAAAAAACTGCGTGGTTTTACATCTCAAATGATACCAGTGCTTTTAACTCCAAAACGTAAGTAAATTAAAAGGTTGTTAAAATAGTCAAAAAGAGTACTTATAGCCATATTCATTGTAGAGGGAAGTTTTGTAAAGTACCATGTCACTTAAGTCATCGTTGACACGTGTATTTTGGATATTTTGCAAGAAATTTTACAAATATTTAGAAACAATAAATTTCGTGAAGTTATGTAATTTAGACAAAAGGGGGTTTTAACTTATATTTACGAAAATAATGGTGCTGTCTTAATTTAAGTATTTGTAGTATTACGTATCGTTCTAAATGTGTTTTATTGTAGTACACAATAGTTTTGTTAAAATATATTTTGTCCATTTTCAAAACATCTTGTGACCAATTCATCACAAGTGACCTTGACATTATATTATTGCCTCATAGAATCTGTCCATTATTTGTCAACATATCGCCCACACCGTCCTTCAGTTCTCTTATAAATTGAAATAGTGCACAAATGTACAACGGGTTCAAAGAATACAAATTTATCTACAAATGTCCCTCCGCTGGCGGGATTTCTGCCTTTAGATTGAGAACGTTTCATGTACAAGTGATTCGTTTGGTGGGTGATGGTGCCAGGCAGTGTAAAGTGAGCACCACTGATTCATTTGTGTGATCATTTAGTGTCTCTAGAACGTGAGATGTTCACCATCAATGTAAATGCCGTTTAAAATTAATTTTTTTTGTTGAATACCGCATCTTTTATGTTATACTGGTGTGGGACCCTATTTCCAACAGCAAAAAGGACTTGCACATTTAAAGACAGAAATCCCGTTTAATTTTGTAAGAGTTCAAAATTTACGAGTAATTTTCAGCTGAAATGCCTTAATTCAGTGACAATACTTGACAAATCCGCCTTGCTATACATACACAATAGTTTAAAGAATTGAATATGTATTGCTGTACAAGAATGTTTTAATTCAACGTGCCTGCTTTTTGTACAAATGGTTTTTTCCTGGCAATAATGCAAACATTTACTAATTCTGAAAAGGCAATGATGCGAGTATTGGTATTCTTCCATAAAGGTCACGTCGTCCTGTAAAACATACGTTTGCTAATGGTAGCCATGGAAATGCATGTATTTCATAAAATTTCCCTGGGTTATAAGTAATAATGTGTGTGCCTGTTTGCTGTTAACTGGTAACTTTAATAATAGTACTACTTGAATTAATGTAAAATTTGTATTAAATACGTAAATACATATTTTATATTTTTTGGAAGATGTGTGAAATTTTTTAATTTTTCACAATGTAAATAAAGATAATTGGTACGATGGAAAAAGCGTTTTAATGTTACGGTTACCAGTTTAGCCTTTAACATGGCACACAATGTGAGTTACATTTAAACAGAACTGAAGTAATGCAGTCAGTTTCATTAATCATGCAATGATTGTAGTCATATAATACTATTGTACATGTAATAACAATGATATATTGTATATTTATCTTAAATACAAATCAATGAAGCAATTAAACATTTTGTTGTTTTGATTATTTCATATTCTGTTCAGGTACATTTATTTGGAAGATGAGATCAGTAAGACTAAATGCAGGTCAAGTGACCCAAATTTGAGATCTTCCAAGGTGTTTGATTCTTTTGGCAAAAATGCGTACGGGATGATTTGTCCGTCTTTGTAGTCCAGCGTCGTAGTTGTCTGCTCCTGGATGGAGTTTTACCAACACAGATGTTAACATTAATAAATACCCAACATTTAATTACTGTCATAGTGATAGTAGCACTTTTGTCAGAGACGTAGGCCATGCGTGTACAGAAGGATCTCTTGAGCGACATCTAACTTATGATTCACAAAAGTGTCGTAATGGAGAGAGCATGGCCGAAGCAGGTAAAATTACACACATTTCAGTGGCAGATCCAGGATTCCCCGTAGGAGGCGGCGCCCGGTCCCGTAGGGGGCGCCACCCCTATTTTCGCCCAAAATTCATCGAAAACTGCATGAAAATGAAGAAAATTCCCGCCGTAGGAGGGGACGCACGCCTCCCGCGCGCCCTCTTGGATCTGGCAATGCATTTGATAAAAAGTCTTGTAAGACGGTGTCGCTCAAGAGGTAAAGAGATCCTGTTCCAGTATGAGCTCCTTTCGAGCAACATCTCTTTGAGTGACACTCTCTAAAACGACTCTTTTCGGGCGACATATTCGAGAATTAAATGTATGTAATGAGGTCTCCTGTGAACGACACCCTTCCTTTTACGACACTTTTGGGAAGCGAAAGTTGGGTGTCGCCCAAAAGAGGTCCCACTGTACTTTCGAGATTTGTATTGTGGGGATCAATTTGAAAGATTAAGCTAGCAGCAGAGTGCTCAGAAAAAGAAACAAGTGACACTTATTTTTACAATAACAACAAATGTTTTATTCGTCTTCGTTTTGTTTATGATACATTTATATAAATTTACACGTCAACTGCTTCGATAATAATAAAGCTTCATGAAAAAATATATCAACGGTTCCACCTGGTGTCCATCAGAGGAACCATTCACCTAATAGTATCTGTACAATAATTAAATAATAAACTGATGTCAAATATTTAATATCATATGGGGTTCTCTTTAAAAAAATAATTGTGATTGTATAATTTTATCAAGTATTTCAACATATGTTTTAAACTGTGCTGAAATAATAATGATTTTATAATGTTAACAGAAAAAAAATCAGCAAATCCAAAATTTCATTGCGGTATTTTTTTAACATAACGTCAAAAACTTTTTCGTGGCGTCAATTTCATTTGCCATTTGCCTCCCTTAAATGGCCTAAACATTAAAATGAACACATTGTTAATTAATAAAAATATTGTATGCGATGTACACAATTATAAATAATATTAGTTCTATGTACAACAAATGGAAACCTAATAAATAAATAAAATAGTTAAAAACCCATATTATATTAAACATTTAATTTTTGTACATAATTAAAACAATGTTTTGTGATTGTTATGTTTTGGACAGAGAAATAGTTTAACAATAAACTCTATCACTGTTTTTTCTTCAATAACTTAACTTCATTTAACGAGTAATTTTTTAGCTTGATTCCACCATAGTAAAAGTTTAAATATGATTCATTAATTTAAAACAATGTTATCATAGTTAATGATACTAGTTCACAGTTTTGCTAGTTGACAATTTCATATTTTCTACACATATTGCTTTCATAGTAACCACTGTAACTGTTTTATTAATTTGTTGCCATCAGTCTGCCTTATTAAAAATCCAAACTATCCAATTAAAAATCTGCTACAAAATATATTTTTAATTAATTCACATAAAAACCCGGCCAGTATGATAGCGTTACCTTTTCATCTTGAGAATAGCCTCTTGATTTTTTTGCTCTAAAAGCAGAACTGGTAAAAATTCGCAGCAGAAATTCAATGAAATAAAGCAGATTGAAACTCATATACAAAATGTAATGTAATGAGCAAATTCAATGGAATTTCCGTTTTTTACGAGATTAATTCGTTTTCCCCATGCTGTATGTTTAACACATAATTCTTTGGTTTCTAAGGACGTTTAGTTAGTAGTTACTCAGGGACGTCTTTATTATTCTTTTTAAACGGTATTGAAACTGAAAAGTGCCACAGATGTTGTGCAGATCATGAAACCAAAATTATCATATACAGCGCGTTTATGGCACAAGATTATTCATGTTTAAATTCTGGCCCATAAACGCATTCAAGAACTATTTAAGATTGTTGTACCTTAGAATTTTGGTTACATGAAAAGCGATTAGAAAATTCAAGCTACACATTTTTCAATAATCTGACTGTGCACCATATTAACAGGCTGACAATGCTTTGGTACAACTACCAATACCAAAGCACAAGAGGGTTAAAAAAAAGTGTAGCTTAAACCCTGCTGTTGTTATAAGAGGATGGGTTGTGCACAAATATCTACAATCTCCACTTGACCAAATCACGTTGGTATGTTATTGGTTTACAATTCATTTAACACAAACGTTCATCTTGCCGAAAAACATTTCGTTTCACACAAACATTCGTGTCACTGGACTTTTTCTATTCTCTACGGGCTGAATTGGCTGTAATAACACTACTACACACTAGATGCACTACGCAGCAATACTCTCCGACATAAAGTACGGAAGTTCATTAAACATTTCATTATTAGAAAATGCAGAATTTTCAAGAGTAAGAAGTGGGCGTGGCAGCAGTTAACACGAGTCGCTATGGCAACATAACTAACAATACTCTGGTAACCATGGAAATGACAGTTACCATAGAGATCAGGAAGATAACCGATTTATTTACACCAATTCAAGTTACCTAGCAACAATTTCCCTAGCAAGGTTTTCTTTCGGTTTTATAACCTATTTGTTTACATCAGCGTAAAAGCTTCTGAAAAAATTCTGCAAATTATTTCCTAAGCGTACGATACAACATCCATTTTCCTCTAACAATAAACCAATAGATCTAAATTATTCTTCAAAATTTTAAATAAAAAGTTCATGTTGGTGAAATTTACAACACGGATAAGAGCACACTGTAACACCTTACTAATAATTCTCACATTGCAGATTATACTGCAATTGACTAAAATAATAAATGCGAACCAACATTTTAGATCTATCATGTACACTGGAATAAAAGCAAATACAATTAGTGCTTTTTATTTCAATGAAAACTTACACAATTCATCTCCGATGAGGGTACTTTTCAGAAATAAGTGTTTTGGGGTTATTTTTTCCAAATTTACAATTTCAATTTCTCAAATACCGTACAGAATGTTTAACTGCTCCAGTATGGAGTGTACAAAAGTAGTTGGTGGCACATTTAAATTATTTACGTGAAATACAGTACTTCTGCACGGAATGCCCATAGATCAGTCGATCGTGTATTACTCTTTTCTTTAGGTCTCAAGTGACAACGTTTTGACACATGAATTTCAATGCCCATGTACTTAGCAACATACATGTATTGTAGAACAAAGGTGTATGAGGTGCAGCATTCACCTAATTGCTTAACAGCGCTTTAACTTACGCTGTAACAGTCTCATTTTCATGCCAGTCTGAAATTCATGCCGCGTAAATAGTTGAAATTTGCGTAGACGGTCATGGAAAGTTAGTTTTCACATACTTTGTGTTGGCGTTACCTAA
>JBCAUI010071549.1:0-19963 GCA_038406195.1 Haplosyllis anthogorgicola | reverse complement strand
AAGTTAAGGGTGACATGATATATCGATATTTTGACCAATTTTCCCCACTTATATCGATTCCGCTTATATCGATATCCCGTTTATATCGATATTTTTTTCCGCGCCAAAAATATCGATATAAGTGGGGAGGAGTGTAGTTAAACTCAGGGTGTTCGGATCTTAGGTTGTAAACGGAAAATTGTAACAACTCACAACAACTGTGACGGTCGGAGCTGGAGGCCTCGGAGCAGAGACTGTGTGTACAACCTCGGGTGTCGGACTGTGGTGGTGATGATTGTGGTGGTGGTGTCCTGCCATCGCTAGTCCTGCCACAGCAGCAGTCGCTCCGGCCACCCGAGCCGTCACCTCGCGCCTGTGTGCGTTTTCTGCCATGTGATGTTGTCTGTCTGCTCTGTGCTGTTAACAGATATAATTGAAATTTGACTTACGTCAGAAGGATTGTATTCATAGTTATTTCAATTGATCGGAAAAATGACAATTGAGCTATATTTGATGCTGCATCTGTCAAACAAGTTGTATCGTGCGGTAATTTTACTCAACAAGGAGTATTTTACGTATGTGGCCCATGTTTGTAGTGATTACAGCCACTTAATTGAAATTACAGGAAAATGATCATTTAGTATAGTTTTAAATTAACTTGCCTCCAAACGAGCGGCTTTTCCGAAGTTACCATGCATAGCTGCGTTTGCGGCTTTGGCGTGCAGCTTTGCTTCCTTTCTTGAATGGCGCATCTCATCCTGGGAAAAAAATAATATGTCTCATTATAAAAGGGAAGATATTGAATCGTTTGTCTTCACGAGTAAAGAAAACAGAATCCCAACATCTAAGCACAGAAAATATGCTTATAATAGGCCTAATTGTTTACCTGAATTTGTACTAGCTTTATTTTTTATTTTTCTCGGATTATTGCCAGTTGGCCATTTATGGCATTAAAAACAACAAACATTTGCGTGATTTCTTCAGTAGTAATGCCTAAAAGGACTAGTAGTGTGTACAGTTTACTTACACGATAAGCATGCCTTGCTGCGTGGTTTGTGAACATTTCTCTGTGTGTGCTTCAGTATCTTCTCAAGCTATGAATCTTAGTGTGGTTTGCAATTCCACCTTTATACAGTTTCAGGAAAATAAACGCTTGCGACGTACTTTCCAGATCTTTAATGGCAAATATTGCACAAGCTTCCTATCCAAGTATTGATCACATGTCAGATTGTTGTGACTTCCTGGTAAAAGCGCGACAATTTTTTGGGAACGCGCAGAACTTTCAGATACGCTGAGGTGCATGTACAGTTTTTGTATTTTACCAATTCCTGGTTGAAAATGTTATCCCATTTTTTTTCAGCAAGTCAGTGAAAAGAAAGACAATAAGAATAAAGAAAAGAGTAAATTTGCTAATATTTTCCGTTTTGACATTATTTATCAGCTCCCCTCGAATAAATGTACTATAATCAAGAGCTTGCAGACTGCTACAGAAATAGCGTGTTCGTCATAGATCACATGAATTACTTTCCTTGTACGTTTGATAAGTGAACCTTTGTCATATGACACAAGATGTTCCATATGTCCTGACGTGTTCTTGATTTTCAAATCTGCCCCACCATCACGAATAAGACATTCGTCTCATAAAAAATTACCAAACTCAGAAATTGTCGAATAAGCTCTAGATAAAATTTTAAGTCCGGGACATTATGTTGACGTAGATCTTCAAACAGTTGCCGACCTTTTCACCAGATAATTTTCTTAGCAACATTATACAAAAATAGGAAGTCTGTGTGTAATAATAGTTATGTAGCACATTGGCGGATCCAGGATTTCCCGTGGGGGCAGATCTCAGTTTTCCGCCCGACGATAAGTGACGATAAGCAACAATATGCTGAGATTGGACATTGTCTATTTCCATTACACAAAATTTTCATTATGTGAGAGCATTGGTTTTGATATTATATTATTTGTATGGTTTTTCACAGTTTTAAAATGCATGCAGATATCAAAATATCTCAGTGTGAAATCCACAGTACTCAAAATAGTTATCGGCCCAGTGCTTCAAAGCCTTTTCCGCAACTTATTGTCACTTATCGTCGGGCGGAAAACAGAAAATTCCCAGATTGTTTCCATATCCAGTAATTTTTTGTGAGGGTGAGTGACAATTCTAGCTGGGCCCCTTTGGAGAAAATTCAGGGTCTGTTCCTGACGCACAGGACTATTGAGTAATGCCAGAATTCACGTACAACATAACTCGCTTCTGTACAAGCGTGCGGCAAGGTTGACGGCCGCTTTGTTATCTATGAAAGTCAATGGGCAGGACCAAAAGTGGACTGAACCTCAGCTTGAGAGCAAACTAATCGCTTACAATTCTAAATTATGATAGTTTAAGAAACTATCAAAACTGAATTCAATTCCATAGTTTTGATAGTCCAGCTCGTAAAACAAGTATCAACATTGAAAGTTACAGAGATTAAATTAAATAGATTTTGTAACCCAGGTATAAGAGAAAACCCCTTCACCGTTTCCAGATCCATCTGAGAGGGTAAGCCATCTTTTTAACCCCAGTGTACATGTGCATGGGTGTTACAGGCTGAGGTGTTACGGTCAGAGACGGGAGTGAGTAGGCATGTCCGTGTTAATTAAAGGTTTTCTTATTAATTTTTGTTTGCCTAAGAAAAATCATACTGTTAATGGTAAGTGGCTGATAATGGTATGCATTTTCCTGCCTGATTAGGAAATTAGGATTTCCAATTTTTTTTGTTTAAGGCACCCCCCCCCCCCCCATGGCAACTGGGGCCATAATTAGAGGGAATACAGTACCACGAATGCTTGTACAAACAAGTTTGTTACGAATTTGGTAAATAAAAACGCAGTTAGAAATTTAGGATCTCCTTTTATTATGAAGCCGTGCCATTGACAGTATTTTATACGAACAGTAATAGACACGCAACAGCTTGGGTTCATAATGATTATGATGGTTTTCTTTTATTTTCAGCCAAAATGGCAATTTAATTTTATAATTGAGTTTTTTTATACAGACAACGGCCTATCCTCCCAAATATCACCTTAATAATCATGCATGATCCTTTTTTAATCATTTGGATATCATTGCACTATAAGGATTTTCCGGCAATCGGAAAAAAATGAACTTAGTCCCTAAAAAGCCAAACTGTTTACAAATATAGATGAAATTTAACAAAAAAGTCTAATAGACTCGTGATGATGAATCCGAGGTGGCTGTATGTCGATGCAGGTGACAAGTTTCGCCTGGAATTTAAGGGTTTGTTTACAAACATGCAGACACACACTACTGAAATCAACAAGGAATCAATTTTTTTTATTTAAGTCTTTTGTTAAATCTTTTGTTTTATCTTAAGATAAAATTAACTAAGTAATTGATTAGTATGAAATGAAAACGGACAAAAAGACGTTGTAGATAAACTTTCGCAGTGTCTTGAAAGCTTCGGGATCAGTGTAAGAGAATACCATAAACGTAGATACGATCGATACCTGTCAGGTGAATAGTCCCACATAATAGCTGAAGTTGGTTTTTTTTACGACGGAAATGTAAGACACACTGGAATAATTGTGGTTGGTATTTAAGAGAAAGAGGATCAGTGTTATTTTGGTCAAATAAGGTGGAAATAGTACATTCACTGTTGGCTGGTATCATTGTTTCCAACCGCTTGCTGCCTGCTTTCAGCTAGTGGCTTACATGTGCATGGATGCTATCGTGCCAGAAAGCTGATGTTGTCATCACAAGTTGCAAACAAAGAGAACAAGGAACTGCAGTCAAAATTTAGAGCAGCTTATGCATCCACGACATGCATGTACTGTGTATTCAGATACATGGTTGCCACAACACAGGGAAAACGGGGAATTTGATTATCAGTTTTTCCAGACAGGGAAAACACAGGGAATTTGGAAAAAACACAGGGAACTTTTTTCAGAGCACAGGGAACTTTTATCAGTACACAGGGAACACAGGGAATTTCCCCAATAATGAAGTATTTCTTATAAATTGCCTTTTTATTAGCTTACATATCCTAAAAAAACATTCAGCCTCGCTTCACTTGGCATGTTTTCAAAAATGGACATACCTCCACCCACTTTAACCATTATTTCAAATGTTTCCAGTGCTGCCATGCACATTATTTCAAATGTTTCCAGTGCTACCATGCGCATTATATGTCACTTGTACCTTATGCTGTATGTGCCTGTGTAAAAGGAAAGCATGCAAAATTGCTTTAAAGTTGCAATTATGAATGTATAAAATATAGTTATCACAGGAAAATATATCGGAAACACAGGGAAAACTCAGGGAAAACACAGGGAATTTGATTTCACTCGGAGCGTGGCAATCATGTACTAGCATAGCAAATTAATGTACGATATATGCAAGCTGGGATGTACACAATTAAGAAATAGAGCTGACATTTAATGATCTGTCATTGACGTACTGGTGACATTGTCTCGAACAAAATGAAAAGAGATAAAATGGACATAAAATTTCAACAACTTAGCATCGAGAGCACTACAAGATTTAAAGTACTAAAATGGGCCAGGACCTTTGCAATGATATCAGCTTGGATCACTATGGTAAGATTACTTATGTATGGTAATTTCAAATAGATAGAGGCACCAAACACTAGTTCTAGTATTTATATTTGATTTATTCGGGCTTTCTACAGGTCCAATTATGTATGGTAAGATTACTTAAGTATGTTAAAGTATTTCATTGATTACTGGGTACAAGTGCAGAGAATTTTTGATACCTTTTAAAACTTTCTTTTCGAGTGGTGACACAGCATTGATAAAACACAAGATATATATGTAGAGAAACGGGTCGTTGAACTTAACTACACAAGAATAACGAGATGTACCGTAAATCTTAAATGTAGACGTACGAAAATGGATAATAAACCATGTAGACACTTTATCTCTTTGGTTTATCTTTTAAAATAAAATATGCCATGAAGTAATATTTTATGATGACACCATGCAATAATTTATCAAAAATTAAGTCTCTCAACGTGCGTGCTCCTGCCTTTTTTAATTTCCATCTGAGACAATTTGACCCTATTTAGACGTATGGTTGAAAAAAGAGTTAATATTTCCCAAACTATTTTAGGGATTTTATTCCGAAGTTTCCGGGCCTACCCTGCCATACCTGAAACAGCGAGTTGACAGTAATTATGAACAAATATCGCGAGTTATGGTGGCTCGAGCCGTTGGATTTCTCGTTGGAGCTCTTGGAGGTGGAATGTTGTGTGATAAGTTCGTGGATTACTGTGACCTGTGGTTTGCAATAGCGCAGCTGATTGCCGCCACCGGTGTGGGATTGGCTCCGTTCTGCACGACGCTGCCAGTCCTCGGAATAATGTTCTCCCTTGATGGTTTCGCAAAGGGCATAATCGCGTCAGGTAATGACTACATGATGTTCATCAAAGTAAGATACGGTTGCTCGTAGCTTTGTTTTTCGAATGACCATAGACGAGAAATTCTACAAGTAGTCTATTCTAAAACTGAAATACCGTATTCATTACTGTAGAAACAAGTATAATAGTTAGTCCCTTGAGTTCTGTTGCAAGTACAAAGTTTCTCGTTGTTTTTAAGTCAAATGGGTAAAACGAAGCTAATTATCTTGTGTGATTTTTATATTAGGAAGCAGTTCAATGATACTTCGTTTGTGGGGCACCAAAGCAGCACCACCAACACATGCTCTTCACTTTGGTTTTGGAGTTGGCGCATTAATCGTTCCACAGATTGCCCGGCCGTTTTTACCACATGACAGCAAGAATGGAGATGATACAATCTATGAGTCCGGTAACAATGTAACGATGACAATGCCGAATACGACGGATTTCAATGCGTCTCTGGCGACAACCAGCAAAAGTGTTCAGCTCATAGATCCTCCCATTGAACTACCCTTTGGTATAGTATCAGCAATAACAACCGCTGTCGGCGTGTGGTTCTTGGTCTTGTTCTGTATGCGGACACCGTTACCACCGCTCAGCACTCCCACAAAACGAATCACCCAAAGACGGAGGTCCTCAGTGTTTCGAGCACTGATACCAGAGAGAGATGACAATATTCTGTATTTTACTTTTGTGTTTTGCCTGTGTCTCTTCTGGATCTTTCCAACCGGTGCTGAGAGAGCATACGGCAGGTTTATTTATGCGTACGCTATCGAAGGACCTCACGAACTTTCAACCGATGAAGGAACAATCGTAGAAACCTTGTTCTGGTCCACATTTACGGGAACTCGTCTACTGACCATTATGGTATCGTACTGGGTGCCAGCGAGTATCTTAATAGCCGGATCGTTAGTGTTGAGCATAGGCGTCACCATTGTCCTGGCGTTTTTCTCCGAGAGTCACGTCATAGTTCTCTGGATCTTCAACTGTGCATTTGGCGTGGTCCTTGCTCCAATACTTCCTGCAAGCATAGCCTGGGCTGACAAGTACATCACAATGACAGCAATGATGACGGCTTTGGCGTTCATAGCCTCAGCAGCTGGTGCTTTCATCTTTTCATGGCTGTCTGGATCACTGTACGAAAGTGCTGGACCACCATCACTGATGCATCTACTGGTAGCCTACTCCGTTCTTTGCACATTGGTATTTGCTGTTTTGTTTTTTCTGGGTAGAAAGAAAGGTCCAAGGCATGTTGCACAAGCCCGTGTAAAAAATGCAAGGGCAAAGCAACTGCAAGAGGCAGATTCATTGCAAGGCAAACCTGAAGAAAATGAAGAAAAATCTTGAAATTAACATGAGTTGCACACACTTACATGTTTGCAGTACACTGCGACACTTGAAGAACGGTTGAATGGCTAAATGTTGATGTTAAAGCATTAAGTATTGACTTTGGCAAAGTATTAACTTTGTACACGGCACGTTTATTAGTTCTTGTATATCATTATTTTACAAACAGAAATACGTGTAGTCATTGGATAGCAATGTGGCATTATTTATTTGTTAAAATTCACTATTGTTCCATGTGCTAGATATGACGTGTTTATCAACTCTTGCACAGCATGGCCTTAAAGAGCATAGAATTTTTTCAGCATTGAAGGTGCCCAGTGTGTGGTTAACTAAAATTTAACGTATGACAATGTACCCAATGTAATTAAATGATCAATGTTATGAATGATTCGTATTAAAAATTACATCACATCAGTGAAGCTTAACAGTTGCTAAAATCACTTTTGCATGTAAATTTAACTTGAACTAAAATGTTTTACACAATAAGAACAAAAAACCCACAAGAGATTACGCTTATATTTTATGTAACCCATGTGTAGTTAAAAAAACCATTTGATAACCAAAAACTGCACTGGTCATTTAAATGATAATCTGCATATGACAGGGTATCACTTAATAATGCTGTTCTGGGATATTCAGTCCATTCGACGTCCTTTGGTTTTCCATGGTGAACAAAATGCATGATATTTTCCTGAAGAGTTTTCATAAATTTCAAGTCAGTGTCACTAGGTTTATCTCCTTTCATCCAATAGGGAAGCTCTTCAAAGAAAGCAAAAATGTCCCAACCGTGAAATGAGTACTCGCAAGAAAATGGCAAACCAAACGCATAAACGGGTCTGGATGGCTTGGAAGTGACATAGTATCTAAAAACTCCGGATTTCAATGAATCTGCTGCCTTTTCAGTCATTAAGTGATTACCACAAGTTGCCCTTACATCTGTTATTATCCTGTTCAGTGTTAGTCTTGCATTGTCCTGAAACGGATAAAGTTCTAGGCATTTTTTGGTGATTTCTGTGCCAAATGAATCAAGTTTAGATGCTACAAATGCATGGACCTCTTCTTTAGACCATTTCCCCATTTCAGGTCCTCCAATGTTCCACCAATCAAAGTCAGTTTCGTCAGCGGTCGTTCCTACAAACAGTTATCGTGACAAAAGATCACTAACAAGGATTGGCATTGGTAAAATCGTTAGTTTTTCTTCTCCTCAGGCTTTTTGTTTTAGTCATTTGCATTACATTGCATGGCCAGAATTTTCAAAGTGCGGCTATTGGAAAAAAATATATAAAAATTGAACTTGGTCCCCTGAAAGCTAAACTATTAAAATATAAATATCAACAAAATTAAGACTTTTCCCGTTGAACTTCCGACAGATTATGTTCGAGGCTACCGTATTTTGCCATGTGCAAAAAGTGTTTGAGCTGCCGGGGTTTTTTTGGGTTTTTTGGGGTTTTTTTTAAATCCGGATTACATTACACATGGAATTACCCGTGGACAACGTTTCGTCTGTTAGGCAGAATAAAGTAATATTAATAGTTGTCTAAACTATTTACTTCGGGACAATTTTTATATCGGATATGTAGATATTTCTCAAATCTGTGTCAAAATTGGCGAGGTTACACTGCACGATACACACAGGGAAGTGGTTTCTACTTCTCCCCTTGGCAATGACTTAAAAATCAAAATAAAGTTATTGCCAGAACATGCTTTTTCATGTACATGTGTTTTAATGCTTAACCTGTATTGAGTTTTATGACAGTTTTAAATGAAATATGATTTCTTACGGCGTACCAGCTTTTAACAGCACTTTAGTATTAACAAATTAGGATGCTGCTAAAAACAGGCTGTACCGTATACATGTGCAACATACCAACAATAACGGGCATATCAACAAGATGTACTCCACCCTTCTGCCAAGTGTTCATGGGTGAATCTCGTAGAATGTAACCTGTAAATGTAGGTTCATGAATGTAAAACAAGTGACAATTCCTGTTGGTAGAGATTGTTATCCTATTAAGTGCAAATTTCTAGTTTGCAAATCAAAAATTGTGGATGCCCCACGATTTTAAAATGGGTAAAGACTTACATCTCGAGAATTGACTTACCGTCCACAACAACTAAGGCTGCAGTGTGAACACCCTTTACAGGGAGACCCATTTCATGGTCGTAAGTCCATTCTGGATACACACTCTCCACAATCTGTTTCGCACTAAGGCTTTGGAAGCATTCTTTTGTTTTACATCCGGTTTTCTCAATCATAAATCTATTTTGGCGATTAGCTTTCTCCCAAGTGGTTTGCATCTTGGATGATCCACTGATGATCCAGGCTCTGTGAAACAGTCCGTGACACAAGGGTGATCCCAGTAAACTATGTACAAATGTTCCACCGGCACTTTGTCCAAACACCGTCACCTGGAAAATACAGTTAACTCCAGATCAAGTGCAGCGCAATTTTATAAGTGCCTCGGCACAGTTAACAATAGAACGCTAAAGGCAAAGCCAATATAAAACGTATGCCAAAGGGCATACATACATGTTCTTCATTGCAGCAGTTCTTAGACTGTAAATCGTTCTGCATGTTTGGTGCTATAGTCCTTTGCTTTCCAAGCAAGAAATTATACGATACAGATGTTGCGATGTCACTTTGCATGATTACGGAGTGCATGATAACATGAGTACAGAGTCTCGTACTAGTAGTTTCCTTGGTCAGTGGACCGATTGTTCAGTTAAGTATTTACGGCGTAATTTAGCGTTTTCCTTTTTTCAGATTGAACGATGAACGATATATGTATCACAGTGTGGTAGCAAGGCGTTTAGACGATCCAAGCTGACTTACGTGATTGGGGTCACCTCCAAAACCCTGTATATTCCGTTGCACCCATCTTAATGATTCTATAATGTCAAGGATTCCGTAATTAGATCCTTTACCCAACTCGTCAAGCACCAAAAATCCAAGCGCATTAAGCCTAAAAATATAAAAATATTTTAGCATCAGTGCAAATGTGTAAAGGGTTCATTGTTTCCTTAGACGAGTAAGCCCACATAAAACCTTACAAACGGACTGGAATGAAATATGTTCAATAGCACGGGTGCCATGAAAATACCTGTGTTGAATACTGACGAACACCACATCCAAATGTTCCGTAACCCATGGGTTTGGAGCATAACCTCTCATGGAACCATTACAGAAGTGCATGTAACCTCCGTGGATGTAGACCATAACAGGTTTCCTCGCCTTTTTGCCCAAGTCAGGAGTATAGATATTCAGATACAAACAATCCTCATTACCTGTAACGAATTATGTGCTACAGTAGTACCACACGATTTTAGTTTCATGTAACTGAAAGTCTTCGTGTTTCTTGTTTATCATGAACGTGACCCTAAAGCATGCACAAAAGTACCTGTGTACTGCTTGGTAGCAGGGTCTAGCTGAGGACATTGGTCGGCAAAATTTATGCCTTGATAAACTCCTTTCCAGCAGGTGGCTTCGTTCCTCGTCATCCTCCTCGGCGACTCCCATCTCCTCTCACCCGTCGGTGGAATAGCAAACGGGATTCCCTGAAAAAAAAATAGAGATCAATCAACAGTCGAAGGGTTATTAACAATTTTTTACCGCCCGCGTATGCGGGAAGGTAAGATTTTCAGTCGTGTCTGTCTGTCTGTATATGTATGTGTGTGTGTGTTAGTCTGTCTGTCTGTACAGCCTATATCTTTTGAACCACCTGATCTAGAAACTTCATTTTTGGTATGGTGGTATATTTTTATAATATCTAGGTCAAGTTTGAGTACCAAGGTAATTGGGTCAAGTTCAAGGTCAGTCATAAAAACTGAGCTATTTTTGACTGGTGTTGGCTAATATCATATCTTTTAATGTTGGAAACAAATTAATGAGGTCAAGGTCATTTGAAGGTCAAGGTCATTTGAAGGTCAAGTTTTAATTTTTGGTTGATTTTTGCAAACCTCGAATGTTCTCATATGATTGACCAATATACAAGGTCAAGGTCAAAATACAGGTCAAGGTCATTTAAAGGTCAAGGTCATTTGAAGGTTAAATTTCTATATTTTTTGTAATGTTTTTCATGTTTTAATGTCTTTGGTGTTTTAATGACTATTGGCGAAGCGGGCAGTTCGGCCTTCGATTGAAAGGCATCCTTGTTTAAAAAATTATTTGGAACTCGATAGTTCAGGGTGTGGCATGCAGTTCAAAACACAGTTATTTTAAACTCGAAAGAGATTTCGGGAACTATTCTGCCTGATATTGATTGAATTTCAGTGTACATTTATAGATTAGTGAAGCCATCATTTTATCCCATTAAATATGTGTACATGGAGAAGCCATCATTTTATCCCATTAAATATGTGTACATGGAAAGTCCTACCTTGAATACATACGCTTTGTGCGACGGATCTTTCTCACCCAGTACCGTACCACAGTCAGTCTCAACCAGTGGGATACCAAAATTGTCATCCGTATTCCAGCTCCGGTACAGCACCAAGGAGGCTAATAATATCACAACTGCGATGAACCAGTGTAATGAACCCTTACTTGTGTCAGCCATTGTTCAGCGTCTCGACTACAAATTCACTGGAAACCCTACAGTCTTTCCGACTCGAACCAGGTTTACCATTTTAATGGAACCGTATGGAAGTAGAACTTGTCATTACTGTACCCGTCTGAGAAGGCCATATGAATTGTACGGCAAAATTCCATTGTAAAGTTTTGTATATACCGTATTGTTCCTGAATAAAGCACCGTCTCTAATTAAAGTGCCCCCACATTTTTGTCGGCAAAAAATAAAAAATTAAATTTCCCATTCAATATTTTTGTGTAAAAATTTTAAGCACAAGTGATTATTTGATCTTATAATTATATTTTCCCAAGTGTAAATGTATTTGTTTGGAATTTTTGTTTGAAATTGTAAAAGTTGACCTGGTTTGCTATTATAATCATCAAACTTTACATTTTTCATCAATGAACTGTGTCCACTAAAATTGGTGTTATAATTCTAAATAAAGCGCCCTTGTAAAAATTGGTCTAAGCACCCGGCACTTTATTCAGGAACAATACGGTATTTTAGGATACCCTCCAGCAGGTGCCTGTCCTGCACCACCTGCAGGTAGTTACCCTGCACCTCCAGCAGGATCTTATCCAGGATACCCATCTGCTCCACCTTATCCCACATACCCGCATTAAACATGCAAGAACTATTTATGACAGATCTGTCAATACAACTTACAATCTGGAATACTTCAGGGACCACTATTCTCTATTAGGATTTGAGGATAAAAGCTCACGAAGAAGACAAGGGAATCCATACTCGAATAACGTTATCAATTGATAACGTAACAACACATACAAATCTTATGTATAAACACAACAATTTTATTTCTGTAAATAAACTGTACATACGTGTAACATTTAAAGGAAATAAATACACAACATTGGCAATACTGTCCATTTTGTTGAATATTACTACATTTATTCGCGATTTTCAAACGTTTGATTTAACCTCCAAATCATTGAATTATCAATTGGACTATGTTCTAAAAGTCGTGCCGTCAGCTACCACTACACACATACATGTATATCAAATGGTAGTTTCACTACTGCTAAAATTGTAAGTAGAACCTGCTTTGAACGGTATCTTGCCTTTTAATCTTTTCAACGAAAACAAAATACCGGTTCAAATCACTCAAAACAGGTTCTGCTACACAAACTCACTTTCTTGCTGCTGAGCGTAATCTAGTCACTGTGACCTAAAATATAGGTTCATGATATGACGACTGGTCACTCAGCGGATTTTTAACGGGTAAACACAAATTCCTATGCACCATACATCCTACTTTGCAAATAACTTCTCCAACTGTTCTTCGACATCAATATCCTCTGCTTTGGAACTCAACTTTGGCTGTCCTAACATCAACATGGGATTTTCCATGGTGTCTTTAAAAGCAGCCAAGAATTGTGCAGCAAGGGAATCATCGACGACTCGAGCGTCTGATGACAGAGTGACAGTCATCATTGTTTGTGGATTGCCATCTGAATCAGGACTCACTCTGGAAGTCCCTACAGCTAAGATGCACGCCTGAGGTGGGTTAATAACCGCGGTGAACTCGCTGATACCGAACATACCCAGATTTGAGATACTGAAATGTATATCATTCAATGAACACCTTGTAAACTGTGAAGTATTTCAACCAAATAACTTCAAATATGTGCACAGTGTGTATGTGTAATACGTCTGCTACAAAGTCAAAATACCAAAACGTGTCTGCAACATACTAAGAGCTTATTACTTACGTGAAGGATCCACCTTGAAACTCGTCTAATTTTAATTTTCCTTGTCTTGCACGTCCTGCCAATTCCTGTAAAAATATGACAATCACATACTTCAATTAGTAAAGTAACATTCGCAAAGATAACATACCAAATACGACAGAAAATATTACACTGGCAGAACTGAAACGTCAATTATTATTCTCTATCCTGTGCAAGCAAACTATCTGAATAAAAACATGTAGTACCTAACAGAATACATCTTTATTTCAGAAATACGTGAAAAGCAGGAAAACTTCATTTCCATCTTTTTACTCGAAGAATGCACTGATATACATACCGCTACCGTTTGCGAAATCTCTTGAACACCCTTTCCAATAGCATCTTTTACGATAGGTGTGATGAGTCCACTATCGGTAGCAACAGCCACTGAAATATCAATACTGGAGAATTGTCTTGACGACTCACCAAACCAGCCTGCATTCACTTCTGGAACTTGCTAGAAAAATATAATTTTGTTTTATTAGAACGTAAGTACATGGGTGTTCTAATAAACTGAATAAAATTCGTATCCAATATTTAATTAATGTAGGCACAACAAAGTAACTTTTAGTGAAGGTTAACCCATTGATCACAATGTCATGAAGCCCTATAGCAAAATTTGTTTAGCCTGTACTAAATTTCACCTTTCTGGTTGGACTTTCACAAGCAGCTAGTTAGCAATCACTAAAATTTGTCAAATATCTTCAAACTAAAAAAAGTACCTGCAATGCTACAGCTGCTGCCTTTACAACAAAATCGTTCACCGACACCTTCACACCATCCTCTGAAAGAGTGAGGTACAGTAGAACCTCCAATTTACGGACCCTCCTCTGGGGGGGGGGGGGGGGCACTCCCCTTTTAAGGACAAATTTAATTTTATTATATTAGTTTTCATGTTTATTTTACGCACAAACCCCCAAACGCAGAACACGGACAGTAAAACTGACATTTTACGGACACTTATCACCCATTTTGAACTTCACACTTCAAAACAGCAAGTGACAGAAACACCTGATAACAGCTTTCATTCACACCGGAGATTGACGATTGCTGCTGGTGCCAAATATCAACCAATCAGCACTTATTACAGATGAACTAACATACTGTACATGAGTTCATCAATGGGATGATCTGCTCGGGCAGAACCATGGAGGCCAAAATAAATGGCATTAAAAATAACTCACTTGAGTAACTTAAAACTTTTGTCTTTTCTCTCAGTGCTTTCTCCTATAAATACTGGTCCCTCTTCCCAAAATAATCATTCACATGAAGGGAGACATCTTTGCATCATGTCAACAAAACTAAAGTCTCCAGGAAACCCAGTGACTACTTCAAAAAGGACTCGCGAAGTGCTCACTCTTGCAGACAAAGTGAAGGTTTTAGAGGCAGTTGATGGTGGTCTCTCATACCATGACACAGCAACAAAGTTTGGTGTTGGAAAGACTCAAACTGGGAACATTCTAAAAGAAAAATGTACCATTTTAGCACAGTACAGGGCTGATACAAATGGTGAAAGTAAATATTTGCACTCGAGGAACCTTCAGTTTCCACAAATTGATGAACATGTCTGGCAGTTTTTCTGTGAAGCAAGAGATAAAAAGATCCCAGTTAATGGTCCTATGTTGCAAAATGAGGCAAATGAAGCAGCTATAAAATATGGTGTAGATGATAAATTATAAGTCTCTAATGGTTGGCTACATAAATTTGCTGTCCGACATCAAATTAAGATGGCTAATTTACATGGGGAGAGTGCTGAAGTCTGCCCTGAAGTAGTAAAACAGTGGAAAGAAAAAGTGCCTGTAAAGACTACGCTCCTAGAAATATTTACAACTGTGATGAAACGTCCATATTTTTCAGAGCTGTTCCAACAAAATCATTCATCAGAAAAGGGGAAAAGCAAGCTGGCACTAAAGAATTAAAAGAGAGATTTAGTGTCTTGGTTACTGCAAATGCAGCTGGAGAAAAGGAAAAGTTGTGAGTGATTGGTAAAGCCAAACAACCACAGTCATTTCCCAAGGAAAAGTCAGGGCTAAATGAATAACAACAAAACATTATATACCGTAATAACTCAAAGGGATGGATGACTACCCCCATCTTTGTAGAGTATCTGAACTGGCTGAATAATAAAATGAAATTCCAAGACCATCACATTCTGCTATTTCTTGACAACTGCCCAAGCCATTACTCTATCCAATATTGAGCTGAAATTCCTTCCCAAAAATACGACATCAGAAACTCAGGCCATGGATCAAGGTACAATTAAAATGCTGAAGAGTCTCTACATGAAGCAAATGATGAACAAAGCTAGATTAAAGGTAAAAACTGAATTTGCCAAAGGAATCAAAATTTTTGATGCAATCTTAAACACAAAAATTGCCTGGACGAGAGTGCCATCAGACACCATAGTGAAATGCTTCAGGAGATGTGATGTGCCGACCACATTAACCACTCCGGAACCTGCTGAAGCAGCACCAGAACCAGATGATTTTGATCTGTATTTCCAAGATTTATTGGAAGTGCCATGGGATGAGTACCTGGCTTTTGATGATGTACTTTAGTTGGAAGAGCCTCCGATTGCCCCAGATGCAAAACCCTACCCAGAATCAAATGATGAAGTCACCACCATTGAACCTGGACCGACTCCATCCCTGGAACAGTGTTTGGATCAGTTAGAAGGCATACGTCGTGCTGTTTTAGCTGATGAGAGACTCTTTGGTCTAGTTGAACAATTATTTGCTGGTGTACAATCAATGAAGATACATGCCGAAGTGACCAGTAAATGCAAACAGTCATCTATCATTGACTATTATTCAAAGTCATAAACTTGTAGATTTTCTTGGTAAAACTTGGTAAAAGTAACCATAAATAAATATTGTAAAGCCATTTTTAATTATAATGTAAAAAGACCAAGAAATAAAATTCACAATGTTATCTATACATTGTTATTTATTGATTAATTTATCAGTGGAGCAGACATCAATGGGTATCCATTAACATTTAGCTGACGGTGCTCCAAAGCTGAATGGTACTTGTCAATACTCTACCATTGGAGCAGACATGTATGGAATTTATTCACTTCTAGCATATTGTGCTCCACAGTATGTGAACTTTTGATTGGAGCAGACACCAATATGTGTCCACTGTAATCCAGTTTACGGTGCTCCAAGTTGGAATGGTTTTTATTAAGTTTTTGATATTCTTCCATGAATTTATCATTGGAGCAAACATCAATTGGTGACCATTCATTTCTAGGTTATTGTGCTCCCAGATTTATGAATTTATCGTTAGAGTTGACACCAATAGTTGTTCACCCACCTTACAGTGCTCCAAGGTGGATATTTTTTTCACATTTTAGATTGGAGCAGATTTGTGTGGCTTCCATTCAATTCTTGTTTACCATGCTCCAATGCAAATAGCAAATAATGGTGCTCCAAGGTGGATACTTTATGACTCTCATGCATTAGCAATGAGGGTCTATGTATTGGAAAAAATCTAGGTTTGTGTTCTGGGCTGCCATTGCAAAAAGGTGACCAGGACCCCCCCCCCCAACCCGGCCTGGGGAAAATGCATTTCTGGCCATTTCAGACAATTCTAGGGAAAAGGTGACCAGGACCCCCCATGCTAGGGTCCCAATGTCACCGAAACGAAAGCCAACTCATCGCGAGCTCTTACATCAAGGGAAATGATGGTATCAATATACCGTTTTTCCAGCCAGCTACCCCTGGATGTCAACTAAATGACCCCAAGATGGCTAAAGGCTGCCAGTTGATCCCCTGGGTATGGCATTCTGTGCTGTAAAGGGTATTGTGCCACCCTGATCCATCCTTGCCAAGGACTAATCCGCAATATGGCCTAAACAGACCCCCCCGACCCACCACACCCACTCTCCCTCCAGACTGTGGAAAATGTATTTCTTGGCATTTCAGACAATTCTGTAAAAAAAGTTGACCAGGGACCCTCCCCCACCCCCCAGGGTCCCAACATGGCCAAAACAGAAGCCAACTCATCATGAGCTCTTACGTCAAGGGAAATGATGGGATCAATATACCATTTTTGTAGCCAACTACCCCTGGATGTCCACTACAAGGCCTTAAGATGGCTAAAGGCTGCCGTTTAATCCCTTGGCATGGCATTCTGCACCATAAAGGGTGTTGTGCCACCCTGATCCATCCTTGCCAAGGACCAAGTCGCAATGCAGTCGAAACAGAACCCATCTTGTCGCAGGCTATGGCACAAAGGGAAAATATGGTATCAACATGCTGTTTTCACAGCCAGGTACCCCTGGATGTACACTACAAGACCCCCAAGATGGCTTAAGGCTGCCATATGATCCCTTGGCATGGCATTCTGTACCATAAAGGGTGTTGTGCCACTCTGATCCATCCTTGCCAAGGGCTAAGTCCCCAATACGGCCGAAATGGACCCCCCGCAACACCCACCAGCCCCACTCTGGACTGTGGAAAATGCATTTCTGGGCATTTCAGACAATTCTGTGAAAAGTCACACTCTAAATATAGCACGAGGGTCAGTGCTTCGTCTGGTCACTTCTCGTTCACATTTTAGATTGGAGCAGACTTGTGTGGTTTCCATTCAATTCATGTTTACCATGCTCCAATGCTAATAGCAAATAACGGTGCTCCAAGGTGGATACTTTTTCACATTTTAGATTGGAACAGACTTGTGTGGTTTCCATTCAATTCATGTTTATCATGCTCCAATGCAAATTGCCAATAAGTTACAAGAGTAAAACAGATGTCAGCCATGACACCTCCATTGAAAGGACACTCCCTTTTTAGGGACATTTTAGGTCGGAAATGTTGGCGTCCGTAAATGAGAGGTTCTACTGTATAAATTGCAACATAATCGACGTACCGTAAATCTTAGATTTCGCCATGCATGCCATGCATTATTAGTAATGCACGTTAAAAATGTTTAAAAAGCACATTATGCTAAATCTTCGGTAACCTTTACTATCGATTGGGGCCATTTATCCTCCATACACATCACACGACATTAGCTTACTCTATTCATGTTATTATGTTCACTTCTTTTGTTCTTTTTCTTGACGTTCAGGTCACACTCACCTATGAGGTCTTTTCTCATTTTAAGCACGTTCTTCATATTGCACTGAATAGCTGAATACGCATGGGGAATTGTTATCTGAAACAAATAGAAAGGTAAATAAGTGAATAATTTCTTTCATTTCCTTCTAGCCGATACTTTCCCGTAATGACGGATATCAAGTTAAGATCACATTTGTGGTAACAGATTTACCAGGAAGATATTTTCTAAGCAAGTCACTGACATAAATTATTTTGTGTCGTTTCATCTCCTTACCACTCTTCTTCAATGTTATGTACTTTCTGTTACCAACTCATTTAAAAGTCATCTGTGTATTAAGGTTTATGCTATTAAGGCGAAATACGGCATTTAATAAACCTGTATAATTAAAACGAAAGCATACGACAAACATTCACAAACCTTCGATTCAGTTAATCTCTTAGCTATGGTTTTCCTCATATTAGTTAATTCCACATCAGAATATCCATCTGTTTCTATTGGGACTGAGGGTGCCTTCTTCACTGCAGTGGGGGCAGCAGCTGGAGTTGGTGCTTTTGCGGCAGGCTGGACGGGGACAGGAACCTCAAGGACAGGCGCAGGTCGTAAACCCTTATCTTTTATGTACTTTAGCACATCACTATAAACAAGAATATATGCTAGTTAGCAAAAGTGGATAATACACTGCTTTTGCAGTTGGTATTAATAATAAAAATTCACTTTATTTTCATACACAAGAAATTTTTTCAAAAAACTGTGCACGTACCCTTTCAAAACTCTACCATGAGGTCCTGTTCCTGGGATAGTGTCGACTTTGAGCTGATACAGTTCCAACAGTGACCTTACAGCTGGACCATAACCAAGCCTGCAATAAAGTAATAGAAATAGGTCTGTAGTGACCTGCACTCATGCGGCTTTTTAGAAAGTAACTGATAATATCCGAAACCATAGGCAATGGGCAACCTTCAAATTTGAAATAGGGAAGGAACAAATGTGGCTATAAACTACATGTACTTATTCCATGTGATAGATAAACCCTAGATATATCACTGTGCATGATGTGATCTCTGTGTGAACCACAATGCACATGGAAGGCCTTACCAAATTAAAACTACAGAACAATGTAACCTTACTAAGCTTGTACACGGGATATAGATGTCTGTGTGTGTGAAGTATAAAGTTTCTGTGATCAGTCATGCACTTGGTCTTAGTGTCAACAATGACAACTGCTGACAATTCATGTTTCCATAGGTTGTTTGGTATTAATATTTATGTACAAATATAAATTAAAACACACTGTAAGACTTGTGAAAATGGTTTTACATGTCTCTTTGCAAATTATACTTAATTTATATTTATATTTAATTTATACTTACTGTTTTGCACCAGATGTGGTGGGTGCGGCCGGGGTATCTGCAGGTGCAGCAGTGCCCGGCACCGATACAGGATCAGCAGCAGCATCGACTGGTATCTCCACGTTTTGCCAATCTTCCCCCTCATCTACCATCACACCTATGACTGTGCCCAGTTTCACATCTTTAGAATCGTCCGGTTTCTGTAAAATGTTCCACGACCGATCGTCAGCAAATAAGAAGAATTGAAATGAACGAGCATGCGACAAAGAATCTGATGTGCTTCTAAGGCCAGACTTTTTTATTTGTTGGATTACGTTTCCCGCCGCTCTCAGAAATCATGAAAAAAAAGAATCAGAGCCCAAATAATACAAAATCGTAACTTTCCGTCAATTTGACGAAACATTGTTGGGCAAAATTAGTGGTCAATTTTGTGAATTTTAATTGAAATTATCAAAATGTACAGCAAAGTCAATTTTTATTTTTATTTT
>JBCAUI010071438.1:0-19966 GCA_038406195.1 Haplosyllis anthogorgicola | reverse complement strand
CCTAGAATTGTCTGAAATGGCCAGAAATGCATTTTCCCCAGTCCGGGGGGGGGGGTGTCCTGGTCAACTTTTTGCAATGGCGGCCTAGAACACAAATGTAGATTTCGTCCAATGCATAGACCCTCATTGCGAAGCATGATGGTCAAAAAAAACCACAATAGATAAATGAAACGCAAGCGATGAAGGTATGGGAAAGCGTTATTCTGTGTGAAATAACCCTAGATGTACACAATACAATGAGCCCGAAACTAGAACATACAGCCCATCAACATCAATATTTACCTATTTCTACATTGAAATCACCAAGTGGCATACAACTAACAGTTCTACTTTGGTCTATGTAAAGAGAATGTAAGAGAGAGATGAAACGAAGCCATCTTGGATTTCTGCGTCTCCTTGTCTAGTGGGTGATTTGTGTGGGAACTTGTGGGCTGTTATTTTGTTAGAAGATTTAACATTGGCGTTTAATGTCTGGGCATATAATGTATTAATGTAAGGGTATCTGTGATGCAATCAATGGCAGCTACTGTGAAGAAAAATGAATCAAATATGAGTAAAGAAATATTGTATGAATAAAGTTTCCCATGGTTTCATTCCAGTCATTGCAGTCACATCAAATTCCTTTCTAGAAGAGAATACTGTATGATGTTACTACGTCTGCAGACGCATTGAAATGCAATTAGAATAGTTTTACTGCTGTGCTAAGATCTAAAATCACCATGGGGGAGATCTCAAAAACACTGATCCAGACACATAAATACATGTATTTGTGAATGTATGCAGTGAAAAGCATCATCAAAGAGAGCTAGGAATTGCAATTGACAACCGCAGGGAGGATGTACGGTAGCTTACAGACACGGGTCATGTAATAAAGGTCATAATTGACAAACACACAACAGTTCCTCTCAAGACTCGGGGTTCTCGTTCAGAACGAGACTTGAGGCGAGACATCAGCAGCTCCCAACCACAATAGAACCAAAGCTTAGTTTAGTCTGCTGGGGGATTTAAGACCACAAGGCAGTGAATTACATGGTCGGCTTAAATTGACATTAACGGAAGTTAAAGAAGGAATTAGAAGCAAAATATGCCACCATAATGGTCTAATCAATGATTATACAGGACATTTATCGAGCAGTGTGATTGTACATGCAGGCAGCAGCAAAACAGCATGACAGTGTAGTGTGACACTGTGTTGATAGAATGTGACACAAAGGTACATTGACAGCTACAGCCTCTCAGACCCTTCAGTCTTAGACACAGAGGCAGAGAGAGGGAGAGAGGTGAAACCAGTCAGGTGTAAGAACTACAGACCTGCCGCATTATGCGTGGAACAACCAACCACTAACACACGCATACATTAACAAACTGGAGATAATCTTAAGTAATACTGCACAACAAAACACCACAAATACATCGCGGTTGATAATCACCAGTGACACTTGTGTTAAAGCTCCGATTTTGTCATTTCGCATTACGAGTTGGTTTCGGGTGAGATCATCAAATGTGTAAATGTAAAACATTGGACTAACTGCTAAATGGAGATTTTAACCGTAATAATAGAACCTACAACTGATGATATCAGCTACTAACTGTATCACATTCACTCATGGATTATCAATGGCTAGAGTGTGTTAAACTTGGCAAATAGATCCAATGTAAGGAATAACATTCAATTTACTAAAAGAAACTAATGTTCAAGGGAGACTTTTACTTCAAGTTTTGGTGAGTGCTACTGATTACCGTTTTATTGCCAAATAAGGAAATTGACACTTTAATTGATCAGGGCAGATGTTTAAGGTGACTAGATAATTGATCAGTGATTGACAGATTCGTTATTAGGGTGATTGACAGCTGTCTGTGTGTGAGTGTCAGATCGTCATGGAAACAGCCGCAATAGTGATGATGTAGTCTTGAAGTGTGAATACGCATCACAAAACACTCCGTCGGATTCAGCACATTATTGAACTATTGATTTCCAATCATTTATAAATATTGAACTTTTCAAGGACGAAACGTCTTAAAGTCAAATAGACATCAATGTGTAAAGTTGTTATGGTAATAGAAGGAAGATAACAGGAAAATATTGACCTCAAGTGATTTCACAATTTAGTGATTGATATTTAACGTTATTGACTACTGCTTATTTTGTGGACAAAGAAAAAAGTTGGCTCCTTGGCAGCTAGATAAAAGACCAAAAATATTCTGGATTTGTGTCAAAGAAAATGATAACAATTTAAAGGAAATCTGTCGAAAGAAATAATGTCGTTCACAATGGATTCTGGAATAGAGTTGATGTCAGAGAATAGTACCATGGACGGTTCCTTCTTAACCGACACGTGGGAATACATGAGGGTCAGGCGAAAAATGGAAGGTGAGAGACAGAAGAAAGCATCCAGAGACAGGACGAATGTAGAGGACTGGAAGATAAGAGGGAGGAGAGAAGTGGGACCAAGGATGAATGTAGGAGATGGACAGAAGAGAATAGAGGGAGAAAGGATCAGTGTGGAGGTTGAACTTCATAATCTTAAACTGGAAGATTTGAAAAAGGTGGAGAGAAAAAATGAGCAAAAGACGGAAGAAACCGCTTTAAAAGGTACAAAATATTTGATTAAATGATGTTTTTTGCAAATTCTTCCGAAGGATTATTCCACTTTTTTCAACTCGGCGTTTTATTTGTTTTAAGTCATTGTTTACCGGTTTGTTTATCTGTTTGTTTGTTATTTCCCTTGAAGACTTTCAAAATGTTCTATTTTTGGAGCATTTTTTCATCAGCAGTACATTAAGATGTTTTTTATCCTAAAACTTCTAGTCCCGCAAAGTTTTATTTCCCATTGTGGCCTTTGCCACAGGTTGACATATTGCCATTTCCCTTTTCAATCAAAAGGCTTTTAATTCGAATAAATCATTGCAAATTGCTGGTTTTAAACGCCTGACATTTGTATGCGGCCTCTGGGTTCTTTTATTTGTATGTGAAATGACCAGGTATGAGGTTTTACCTTCCGTACAAAGCCTTCAGTAAAGAGCCCACATGTCGTTAAATGGCCTCCATGCTCAAAAAATGGTAAAATATGCAAATTGTCTAGTTTTTTACAAGTAGGTGCGTGTATATGTGTTCTAAACAGCTACATTCTATAGCCCGAAGTTCTGTAAATGTGCTTGTGATCATCACGCTATGTATAATTTAGAAGCTCTTTAAATATTAATGTTCCAAAATATTTTCAACATATAAAAAGCAAATTTGTTCACACAGGAAATGCAAATTGTGGATTCCGAAAAAACAAAGTGTTTTTTTAGTTCATTCTCTCTACGTCTTTTTTGCCATAAAAAACAGGCTAATTTTCGAAAACATTTCAGGTCTCCCAATGCTGCACTACTGTGCAATGTTTGGGATAACATGGATATATTGAACTATATTTAACAAAGTGAGCAAATGGGATGTCACCATAATCAATGGTTACTCTGGTCAGTTCGCTGTGATAAACTGCATAAGACAGAGCCATAATGTATAAAATTTGTTCCATTTATGGGAGTCACCGAGGTATAAAAATCTAGCGGTACTTTCCATGCAGACAGATACGGGTTGATATTACGTATCAGACATTATAACCAGCTAAATTATCCGCAGGAATTATCCGAGAATTGGAGAAAATAATACATAATAAGCAAAGCAGGTGATAGTTCCTACACACGACATCCTGGTTGATAATAAAAGTTTATTCCATGCTAAATTTCCATTGAAAAAGCCAAGGATTCAGAACCCTGGGTGGAAGCCATAACTTATTCATATAAAACAAACTTCGTAGCTAGTCAGATACCTAGTCAATTAGAAACACAATTATTTATTATTACACATCAATGCTGGATCAATTCCAAAAGGTAATCCTGGCAGAACTAAACTATTAATTAAATTTAGTGATAAAATATTAAACGGTCATCGAGGACTTATGATTTTTTATAGGATAACCAGTGCTTTACAAGGTCATTTGAAGGTCATGGGTTAAGTTTAGAACATAACTAACAGAACGATGGAATTGGGAAGATTACCAAACCTTATCAGGTATCACCGTAGGAGTAAAATATTGAGAAATGGGAAAAAAGGTTTAGGAAAATAATTTTAAAAAATACAAGAAACTGAAATTGTGACTTTCATACATTCGTGAATTGTAACGCAGCGTAACAGTATTTAAAGCGAACCTTATGTGAAATTATGAGGAAGATTGATATGCTATCTCACCAACCTCAATCTTAACAGTTTTTGCCGTTGTGGTTCTCACGATAAAATTTCCCTATTCATTAAAAATATTCCCACTCTATCTGTAATTACGTTGGGTGGGATGATGGTGATGATACTTTGTACTCTCACTACAAATTATCTCTTACTTACAGAGATGCGATAATTTGTCCCCAGGTTGAGATCAGGAAATGATAAAGTCATGTTATTTCCTTAATTGCCATGTAGTAAGATGATTTCTTTAACGGTTTTGTACGTTTGACACTTGCTCAGCTCAGTACATAAATGTCTTCGCAGAAGCATTAGCTTAATACATTGAAATGATATTAACATTGAGTAGTCACAGAGTCAATTTTTAAGACCAGAGTAGATTAACAGCGCGTCTTCATAAACTACACGGTCCCTTCCGTAACGGCCGTTAAGGCTGTCACGCTGGTCTGGGAGCATGCACCCCTTACGTGGCATTGAGGTTTCCAGGGCCGCTTAACACAATGAATTGCTGCACGCCCACTAATTTTTGACCATGTAGTTTATGAAGACGCGATGTAATACCAAACAGCAGGCAGCATTCTTAACGCATTGTTCTGGCGTTGTTTCGTAACGTAAGGTATCTTGACGTTTAACATGGCTGCAACTTTTCAGGTTGCACTTTCCCATCCATGGAATCGCTTCTGTACAAAATCTATTTGTCAGACAAGAAATTTCGAAGAATGCGAACTCTCCTGGGTTCATGCATGATTACTTGCTATTCCAACAAATAAGGCTTTTGTTTGAAGATGAAGGCTAAAAGTGAAAACCCTAAGTTCAATACCCATTACTGAGAGTTCAATACCCATTACTGAGTTCAATACATCTGCTATTGTAAAGGGAGTTTAGTTAGCAAAGGGTGTCAGTGCTAGAGTAGGATATTAATGGTGAAGAGTTCTTGTTAGTGGAACATTTGCCTCAGGGTATGGAGTTGCTTAATTATGCTGAATACATCTGTAGATTGAAGGGAATAATGGACTGTTTGTGTGATAAACATAAGGAAGTGTGTGAACAAAGGAACTGAGCACAATTAATGGCACATGGCAGAGGTTCCCAGTATTTGCTTTAGCTTTTGTTTTTTGTTGTACCATTGATTCTTAGGTTATTGACTGAAGACCTGTACAAGGCTACATTCTTGGAACGTATTATTAACACATTGGTGAACAATTTTATTCCTGTCTTTTTGACAAAGAGACCAAAATGTATTGATTTTACCTGATTTTCCACCAAAGTTGGAGTCTTACTTTCTTACTTGTAAAACAATTCAAAGTAAATTATATGTTGAACAAGAAATAGCCTTTACTTTACAAATTGCTGAAAGCCCCTATGATGTGGGTATGTGATTTGTTAAAGCAATGAAGACTTTTTTACCTGGTTATTATTGTGTAAGGTATTTATTGTTGCCCACAGGAGCTATAGTTAGACAAATGAGAGTAATTGTACATCACTCTTGAGTGTTATCATCACTGTGGACACAGGAAGCTCTTCCCATGTCTGCATGCAATATGTTTGAAGAGTGCCTCTGAAAGGGGATATTTATCTTCCTGACTTATATGTTTGGCAAATATGTACTCATTTTTAACGTTGTCCCAAATACAAAAACAGTGTTTTTGTTCAGATAGAGAAACTGGAGGGTATAACTTGTAACATGAAGTTGTTGTTTTTTTGCTACTTGCAAAAAAATAATATTAATTTCTACAAAATTACAACCCTTCATGATCCCTAAAATACAAAAGCAGGTGCAGAAAGAGGACCAGCATTAATGTGTACAATGCAATGATACATGCAATATACATACCCATCACATACCATATCATACCCAGTACATACCCTGATAGTAACATACCATGTCAGGACCATCTCGTGTCATGTCAACCCTTATGCTTTGTTCGCAACAAGAATCTCTGGAATTTAATAATCACAGAGAAAGGGTTTTGATTATTTCCTGAGATATACGGTAGGATGATAGGTGTCATGACATGCTATAGAAAAATGAGGTTTAAAAGATTAGCTACTATTATAAGGAAAAATATAAGTGAAACTAATCCTTAACAACTCACAGTCATAGGTCTAATATTTTAAGAGATGAATTCTGCCGTTAAATGGAATGTTGTATTCTGGCATCTAAATCACCAAAATGATTCTAGTATTAAAGGTACCAATTAGAATTCATTTGGGAAACAGTACAGAAAAGCAAAAAGCAAAATTATAAGCTTCAACGAATTTAATTCGTGCTTGTAAATCATTTTGTGAAAAAACGAATGATTTTAGATGTTGGCATTAAAATCGCCATTGATTATAATACAGCAGTGGTATATCATAACTAGGCTGTAGATTTTAACGGAACTGAAACACTTGAGTTTTGTTTAAAATCCTTTAAGTAGCGACAAACATGCTGGCGGCAGGCGCATCAGAAGGGATTAAGAGTTGGAGGGATGACGGGTTTTCCGGCGAAGTGTATTTTGTTATGAATCATTGCTTATGTTCAAAAATATACATTAATCTGATATGAGTACACAATGTTATACAAGTTGTTTATTGTTGACAATAATAATATCTATAATTGAACATCATTGGCAGCTCTATATTCAAACACGGTTTCACAATTTCACAGTCGGTGTTGACACTATTGCACTTTGTTTTTTTTGTGTAATACATGAAATTGTTTGAAAACCCCCCCACAAATGACCACACTTCTCTTTCAAGATACCTTAATAAGCTCCGTCGAAATAAATAAAATGGCTTGACGTCACAATACTTGAACATTGGAAGGACTTTTATTTTAAATTAACGGCTGACCCCCAACCCAAGCTTCTCCCCCCCCACCCTTGTTTCACAAGCCTGACCCCCACACACCCCCTCAACGTTTGACACATATTTTCCGATGATAGATGTTCAAACTTCAAAGTTCGGAAGGCTCTACAAATTGTTGGTTCAATTCCTCACAGCCGCTTTTTCTTATTCTTAAGAAAATCATTAAAATTCATAGCGGCAGTCGTGAAGGAGACGGTTATATCCGCAAGTCTGTAAAAATCTCTCAGTAGAGAGGTTAAGCACGTTCAAGATTTGTTTTCCACGTAGATTAAAATATTAGATTTCCACATTTTTAGCCGAAGCGTAAAGTAGGGAAACTCTAATGTAAAGTCATCAGATATTGTATCAGAAATAACTTGGGCGTCATCCTTCAGTGAAAACATTAAGTTTTAATCTTAGAATTCGCCACATAAAGTGATGTATCAGACGTAAGATGCCTCCTTACAACGTGATGCTTCAGCTCGCTAACACGTAAACATTATGATTCTGAACATGGATCCACCCTTCATTGAAAAATAGACGGTAAAAAAGTTGTAGATTAAAACAGAAGAGGGTTTATGTGTGCACATTACTAAACCGTTAGGATGCTAAAACCAACCAACTGTTGTTAACCGCTAGTTTATAAACATTGCACGTAAAATGTTCAAACCAAAAGTAAAGAATTAAATCTAAAACAGAGAGGTACATGCATTGAGGTACATGCATCGTGACATTGATAGGTAAGACTCGACTATTATATGAGCTTCATAGCATTAGCAAAGACAATTAAAAAGGAAAAAGTACACCCGAATCAGCCTTCTGTCTACTAAATTAAACTTTCTGAACGAAAATATTTTGCCGTTTGAATTCAACATTCTGGTCAAAACAAACTGATTCGTGCATTTTGCTAGATATTTTTACGGACAGCATCACTACTATGAATCTGAAGGCAATATGATTGTGACAATTACAGAAGTTATTGCAAAATATTATTTCCACAGCATACATGATCATTTTGCAAGTGTCCACAGTGCTTGGAATTTTATTATGCAAAACAACACAGTGCTATTCAAAACTGTATTCAACTGATGCATATCATGTCAGACTCAAGTGTTTAAGTATTTATTAGTAAAAGACAACCATTGAGATCAAGTTACATGTTATTATTGGTCACACCTATTGCATAAACATCCGGATTTTTTTTTGTATTTAAACAACACGTGTTCTGATCACGTGGTCTCTGTGTACTCATTTCATGGTTTTATCAGTAGTACCCGTTCAGTTTGTCACCCAAGGTATTTTGTTCCTTCTTGACAGGTTACGTTTTGTCCAGTGCATCTTTGGTCACCAACTTGTTTTTTACTCAATTCGGCGAAGGCCACCTTCCTGCCAAAAGGAATCACAACAGAAGACGGGTTACATCATCACTATATGACGTCCGTATTCTTTCTGGATACATTTTTGTGACATTGATATGACGTATGATCCAAATACAGTTGCGTTCTGACGGCAAAGTCCCTTTGGTGGACAGGACTGTTTTAATTAGGCTACTTTGCATGGTCTGATAATCAAGATCTTCTAAGAATTCAACAGGCAAAGAAGAATTTTGTAAATCTATTCAGGGCTTCTAGGGGTGGCAATGTCAAGTGAAATGATATCCTTGTTCACATATTAAACCTGACAAATTATTGTTGTGTATATTCTTTTCTTTGCACAGAGATCTGCAAGTTGTCAGATTGGTAGATAAGAATTCAGCTCAGAGATCTTTTTGACTGTCACACATGTAGACAGGGTGGCTGACCCTCTTTTAAAAGTATTCAAAGGCAAAAAACCAAATCCCCAGAACTAAGAGTGGCTCACTATACATCCACTTAATTTGGCAACCAAAGATTTTTGCATTTTTAGCCAGTGAAATATATTAGTTTCTGTATTCATTTTACCAAACAATGGTGCAATTCTTGTTATGATTTCATAATGTACAGTGTATTTTATTTTCAATAGTTATCCTTACTACATAGGTATTTCTGAATGTTATAGAATTGTTGCAAAATTTGAAATTGCAATTTACAGCTTTACAATATGCTTATGGTTATTAAGGATTTGTTGAATCCTTGCAACACACACTGAGGTATGATGGGAATTTTTACAGTAGTTTGATGGTTTTTATTTGACAAAAGTTTTATCTGAGTGGAACCTTTAAAGATGAGATGTTATGTTGGGTATTACAGGGTTATTAGGGTATGTTTGACACCCGAAAGATAAATTGTGCATTCACATCAAGGGTAGAAATGGGGTTAAAATGAAGGGGTTTATTGCAATAAGAAGCTTGAAGGCTTAAATGGGGTAAAGTTTTATTTTTTGCATAAAATATTAAATATAATATAAATCTTGTTTAAATGCCTGAGGTGAAAGGCTATCTTGGAAACATGTTCCTAGGAAAAGTTTTGATAAAAACCTCCCTTCTTTTTCATAAAATATGTCTGGTCCCTAGACTTTTTTATTCTCCTTAAACTCTCTGCAAGATGTTGCATGACTCCATTAACAGAGTATGACGTAATAACTGGATAGTGTATTGTTACATGATGTTTGTAGTGAGTTGAGAGTCATGATACATCAACATATCAATCCGCCTTCCTGGAACTAGATGTCAGGTTGTGGAGGTAGAAAAAGTAGTCTGTGAAGTGTAAAATAACACCAGTGTATTGATACATTCCTTATTTGATAAAGGCTCATTTGTTTAATACAGGCAGATGAAACTTAAATAAAAAAACCATTAAGCATATTATTATCTCTTCAGCATACTCCAAAAATAAATTCCATATCATCCAAATGGAAATCGAATAGAACTATGACTTTTTTCAGAGTATAATATATACAATAAAAGATGTTGCATTTTACACTTGGCTGCTTTAATGTCAAACGTTATTTTTTCTAATTTCACACCTTCTCCCCTTAAACTAAAATGATCCCCTGCTTCCCCAACTCTTACGTGGCATAACTAATAAGACAGACATACCTCGCAATTATATTTGCTTTTTATCACCTTTTTCCCCACTGGGGCTACATAGCTTTAGAAAATTAGAAAAATCCTCCAAAAGGGCATGAATTCCTAGGTGCACTTGAGATTTCAAACATCATCAATGTGTTACATTTCACACCTTACCTACTTTAATGAAGTTAATTACAGTTCTTCCTTAAAAGGAAAAAAAGAAACCTACCAATTGATATTTGCCTAGGTTTTCAAGTTCCATTAAGATTTGATGATCCGAATGTTTTCGTTCAATTCGACCAATTTTGTTATGGAATATTTACCTCACAGGGTTATTATATAAAATATGCTTTTTTACCTTATATGGCAATATATTTAAATCTATGCCTTAAACAGAAATAACATTGTTGCAGTTTTGGTTATGTAATTGCGAGTGTGTAAAAACATTGTTGGAAAAAAATACTAGAAAAAGTTTTCATTTTATATGGCTGTTTCGGATATACAATTGGATATCTTGACATTGGCTGAGGTTTTAATGCCTTTGCACTTTTTACAATAGTGTTCATTGTGAATTTCATGGTATAAAGTAACAATGACAGAGTTTAAGCCAATATGTCAGTTTACAAAATTGTAATTCTAAATAATTCTTAAATTGTATCATTCTGCTTCATTTCTCTAGAATTTCAAACTGGTAAAAAATGTTACAAAGGTAAATAGACAGGAAACTAAATATATTGTCTATTGTTCAAATTTAAAGATAAAGATAGGACGGAAAAAGTTGAGTTGACATTGGACCATGTTTCCAACTATTTGACATTATAATGTATTGTAGACACTTTGGATTTGATTCAATTTGGTACAAAAGACCATCATCTCCGGTGCATTATTCATTGTATATGGGGTAAACAGCTAGAATAGATGCCAACAATTTAATATATCTAAAATGTGTCTTATTTGGCATTGTGTGTACCTGACACAGATAACTGAGTCAGTCATCTCAAACAGGAAATAACTGTATTCGTTCTTGATTTCGTGATTTATCAGTGTTAATGGATATTTAATCGCATGATAAGTATCTTCATACTTGACATTAATCTTGCTGTACATGGCTTCAGAATTGTCTACAATTGAACTATGCCTAAAGTCTTACTAAAAGAGTAAGATATTATGAAACAAATCAACGCACCCATTTAATTTTGTACCTGAAATTTATCTAGAAAATTCTATTTCCATTCATTCACATAAACAAATCCGAAAATAGTGTAGAAATGTGAGTTTCAACTTTATAGTTTCAGTGTGAACACAGGCTTTAGGGTGTGCATTTTCTGACCTTTGGAGCCTTTCGGTTTAGAGATGTTCACAGGATGTTAACTGATATTCTATTCCTATAGATCCACAATTGCAAGGTTATCACAGCCAAATATAAAATATTGTATACTGTGCTAGAAAATTTGTCAGGAAATTAAAGAAAAAGATCTGGGGGTCAACTTCACAATGTAGGGATATCTCAAGAAATCTTAGGTCAGTAGATAAAATTTATTCAAATGGAATAAACATACAATGTAATATTCTTGGAACATTAAAGGCAAAAGTCATGTCATTGATCTGGCAATAAAAGGTAATGTTAGTACCTTTGTCTGGACCTCTTGCATTCACCTATGTAACCAGGATCATTACAAACAAAACAAAACCAATGAAAAGAGCCCCCTCTTCTTGTGATTGTGTAAGTAAGCTTATACCCCATATATGAAGGGTGGTTATTGTATCTGAAGGGCTGGTATTGTATATGTTCCACTGACTGTGACTCTTCCTCAGAAGCTAATGAGTGTTTAACATGCAAACTGACTGGCTTTACTCCAGATATTCATATTTCGATCTCTACATACCCTACTATAGCAAGGTACATACCAAAGAAAGGTTCATACCTTAGCAGGGCTATCTACAGTCATAAGGCTTGATGTTACGGCATAATTAGGGAATAAACCTTGCTCTGTATGGCTTCAAGTAGTTCTTACTGATGTATTTTGAATTAGCTGGGTGATGTATTAGCAAGGAATGGGTAGTAGTCTGTGGAAAATGTTAGAATCATGAATAAAATCATATGATAGCGGAATATATAACGAAAGGAAGAAGGAAATCTTTAACAGGATAATACTCAAGTGATAATTACTCTGTGATACAACAAATATATGTGGATATTCATAATGGATAAATACTAATGATTCTTGGCCTCAAGGATCAAAGCTTTTGGGAGGAATGAATGTTAAGTTTGAAGGTACTTACAAACTACTAGTCCTTTCACAAGGGAATATTTGGTTTACAGGGCGTGCCTTTATATATCAATCTTTTACTAGTCTTATGTTAGACTCTTCGGCGCTCGCTGTGGTTTGAAATCAATACTCCATGGATATGTCACGCCAAGAAATGTTCAAGTGAAGTCACCCATTTGGTCGCTGAGATAGAATCTGAAACGTGACTTGATGATTAACCTTGATTATTTTGGCTAAGTATACTTAGAATTAATGTCTGTATTTTTTGTCTCTTTCCAGATACAATTTACATGATCGAGTCGCCACAAGACAGTAGTTCTGGTATCGCCTCAGACGATCACAATGCTCCGAGCAGCTCCATGCCCGGATCAACCTTCTCCACTTCCTTCATGGACAGTGAACTCAGTGATGATCATGTGACTTCACCACATCCACTGGGGCCCTCTGGTGGCCAACATTTCCAACAGCAGCACCAACACAGCGCAGCCTCGTTATCGTCTCAACATGGCAGCAACAGACTGTCTTCCGACCCGGAGAGTTTTACACAGGACGAGTCAGATACAGGGGTCACCACAGGTCAAGGTTATGGGTCACGTGTCACAGGATATAACCAAGGATACGCCCGTCACCATGACAACAAGCCCAGGAGTAGGGTACCACTGTCACCCAAGATCACAGTAAAAGACTCTGAACCCACAGGGGCGAGTAGAACTAGTCATGTACAACAGTCTCATGTAACAGCAGCAACTCATACTCAAAAACAATTACAAACTTACAAGCAGCAAGGTCAATATCAAGGTCATGTTCAAGGACAGTATCAAGGTTATCCCCAGCAGCCATTATATCACATATCAGAACAACCCCAACCCATGCCATACACACACCAAAACCAAAAACAACCAAGAACCAGAGACTTTCAACACTGCAGGAACAGTTATGTTAACGTGCAGTTAAATGGGTACCACCATCCTGATTTAGGATATGCCTCGGAGCAAGTGTACCCTGTACAAACACAGAATGGGTACGCTACTCAGCAAGGAGGGGTACCTGCCTATGACCAGATGTACCCTTCATATCCATACAAGGGCTATACCTTAGAAGAAACCGAAAGGTTAATTCAACAAGCCAAAAAGAAGAACAAATTGTCCTACTTTGATTTGTTACCTGATGACGTCATGATTCGTATCCTTGGTAACCTTCCCAGTGAGGAGGTGTGTCGCTGCGCACGCGTGTCGCGCAGGTGGTACTCACTAGCCTGGGACCCGGCGCTCTGGACGAGTATTAGACTGAACGACCCGCAGTTAGAGGTGGACCGAGCCCTGAAACAGCTCACCAAGAGACTCAGTTATGATACACCAACTGTCTGTGTTATGGTCGAGAGAATCAATCTCAATGGGTAAGTCGTTGACGTTCAACCATGTCTGTTTCCGCCCGTTGATGCAAAGCTCAACTCTTGAAATGGAGATGGTTATGCCAATCTTAAAGATAATGCTGAATTACACTCAAATTTTGCATTAACATTGTCAAAAAATAATAGATTTTAAGTATATTAAAATGTGGAAACGTAGACATTTGACATAATATGGAAAGCAAACAATACGCAAAGAAAAGCGGAATTCAATTCATTTTCACATTTAGATATTAAAACATACATTTAATAACTCTTTTGTTCATTACGTTTCAGCTGTGAGTTGTTGACGGACAAGGGTTTGAACACGATCGCCCGTCGGTGCCCCGAGCTCCGACAGCTGGAGTGTCAGGGTTGTCCGAACATCACCAACATCGCTATGTTCGAGGTCGTGTCGCGATGTGTCAATCTGGAACATCTCAACGTCGCCGGTAAGTACCTTCAGCAATTGCAGTTTACCAGAGATGGTTCAATTTTGTTATGCGAATAAATTGGTTCCTTCAAGCGTTTTGTTAAATCAATCTGTAACGATAGTAATATATAGGAGAATAATATAGTGACAACAAATTGCTGCATTAAACAAAAAAAATAATCATCTAGCTTTGTTTTGATTTCTTGCCGAAGTGGGTGAAAATAGATGAGCCTGGGTATCTTGCAATGGCCCCTTTTTGACAGTTCCTTTTTGCTTTAGAGCTTGAGCGACATTTAGAACTCGTTTAAATAAATATGTTGAAAATAAATACTTTTATCTGAACATTTTGCAGGCTGTCCATGTATCAACTGTATCTGTTTGACTCCTGAGGCAACAGTTCAGGCCACAGCGTTCGGCAAACAGATCTTCCTCCGCTACCTGGACATGACGGACTGCTTCGCTTTAGACGACGCTGGGTTACAGATCATAGCGTCATACTGCTCACAGCTTGTACATCTGTATCTCAGGCGCTGCTCAAGGGTGACGGACATTGGCGTCCAGTATGTGGCAAACTACTGTTCACAACTGAGGGAATTTAGCATCAGTGACTGCAAGAAGGTTACAGACTTTGGGATGCGGGAACTGTCCAAGTTGGAAGGCAATCTGAGATATCTGAGTGTAGCAAAGTGTGATCAGGTGTCAGATGTTGGAATCAAGTACATTGCTCGCTATTGCCACAAACTCAGGTACTTGAATGTACGTGGTTGCGAGGGTGTGTCAGATGACTCAATAGAAATGGTTGCCAAGAACTGCAAACGCTTGAAATCACTAGACATTGGGAAATGTGACGTCACAGATGACGTGCTGCAGGTGATTGCGCAACATTGTCCACAGTTGCGTAAACTTAGCGTCAAATCTTGTGACGCAATAACGGACGCTGGTATCATAGCAATAGCCAATAACTGTCCACAACTGCAGCAGTTGAACATCCAGGACTGTCAGATCAGCGTAGAAGCCTACAAAATCGTCAGGAAGTCTTGTAAACGGTGTATCATCGAGCACACCAATCCTGGGTTCTACTGAAGTTAGTGCTTCAGTAAAACTTTCACACATTCCAATGTTATAAAGTCTTAGCACAAATAAGAAAAGTTTGTTGCCAAATTAACTTTCAGTGAATATGGCTATTAAATAGCTGTTAAACTGCTGCTCGTCTATCAAATGGGACGAGAAAAATAAAATTGTGACATAACACTATTTTGGAATGTTAAGTCTTCTTGTATCAATTGCATCAATTCGTTGCAAAATTCTATAAATTGGAAGACCAAAAATATCATTCGAATACTAAATTTCGAGGCATTGATTGGTTTCTTTGGGATACCAACTACAAGAGGTCCAAACATAAAAACTGCCTGTATTTTCACGAAAAGAAATTACAGAACAATAAAATACTTAACCATAAAGTTGCTATAGAAAATTGTGTACAATAGAATGTAAATAAAGGTAACAATTGTATTTTATATTGTTCACGTATAAGTATGATGTTTGTTTATGGATACTAATAATATAAGACTATGTATCTAGTGGTGCTATATGGAAACAATAATTATTATTTTCTTCCATTGATTGTATTGGTTGCTATCGCAACTGCTTAGTTAAGGTGATATGTAAAATAAGCTCCATTAATTGTCAGATTCTGAGATAACCACTGAAATAAAACATCAGGGCATGTAATGCAACGATACATCTAAAATTTCATTCCAAAACTTGTTACTTTGAAAAAAAAACCGTACTAAGATATGGCTGAGTTACATACAACATACCATCATGCAAGAAAAGTGTTCATTTCAGTGGGAAAAGTATACATCATGAAACCAGCAAAAAGCAAAGATTTTACACTTTGGTCGAGTTATTTGGCACGATTGTGTAAATATTCCCTACATGTACATGTGGCAAGTCATGACTAATTAAACTTGGTTTTGATCAAACTTGAAGGCACAAGCAGGGATAGTCTGGGTGAAATTTATATTTCTTTAACTATGTATAATGAATACTTATCTACCGTGCTCTTTGTTCTTGGACACAAAAGTTACTTTAACTTGTTAAAGCTGAAGCCAAATTTGGACCATTGACAATGCTATCAATTTTAATGGGAAAATACTGTATAAAATTGCTGGTTTAGAATTTGTCTTTGATGAGAACGTAGATAAAGGTAAATTAAAAATCATAGCCAGCAGTTCAATTAATGCCAATGTACGAATGCACGAAAAGGGTACCTCTGACATGAAATAAAGCAATTTTACATTTCATCATGAAATAATTTGTACATATTGTTTACATATATTATTGTACATACATCATCATACTGACATGATATTTTATAGACATATATTTTCCACACAACTGTTATTACCTTGTACATTGTAACTTTGTTATCCTCATGCAAAACAAATAAAAACTCTACTTACTTATAAAATAACATTCTGTGACTTTCAAGTTATTTTTTATTTTGTCGTTTTGTTTACCAAGAATAAATGTGTACTTGCCAGGGTAGTATTTTGGTAATGATGTAAAATGTTTCAGTAGTTATAATGAGAGGTAAATAAAGATGAAACATAAAGAAATGATAAAGAAAGGAAGAACACCATTTGCGTTTTCACATACTTTTTTCAGTCGCGAAGTCGGAACTTGAAATTGTGTGTTAGATAGAAAAAATCATGCCGTGCCGCACAGTGTGATAATGAAGGTTTTACCAAATTAAAATTCCCTTAAAGATGAAAGAAGCTTTTTTTCATATCTCCAAATGAAACAGGCAATGCTGGTGGCTCTGTATTGGTCAGAATAAATCTATTGGGGATGGCCATCTTTGATTTTGTACATGTCAATTTTTTGACACTGGTTCAGCTGAGAGCATTGAGACAATATGGATTGTAATTAGTCACAATGGAGGTGTCACATTCACAATAGGTCTGAATGCATTGACTGTGTACCCAATCAGCTGGGGCCAATGCACCTACAAAAGGCAAATTGCCCATCAGGACCACCCCTACAACCTTGTATGGTTGTGGACTGTTCCAGCTCTCAATTGCAAATGACTCTGCATGCACAAAACTGGCCTATTAGACTGGATTTTTCATCTTTAAGTAAATTTGTATACGTAAGAAGTTTAGAGGTTGTGGTGGTTCAGTCTTTCAATGAAATGTAATGTAATATCATTTAATTCCAATCCAAGGGAATTCGAATTCCAGGGGAACTGCGGCAACGTTACCATTATGTGATCGTTTACTTTGTTAATGTAAATTTTTGACAATTAAATCATGCTATTAACAATTAGAAGTCAAAATTCTGTCACATGGCTGACAGTTTGACCTAATAAATTGCCAATCAGGAAGCCAGAAACTGGTTCAAGATATTTTGACCCAGTTTCTTGAAACAGTTTCTAGCTTCCTGATTGGCTATGAATACACTGCATAATTAACATAATTTATTTCGCAAGGTCATTTGTTTTAGTGGACATTTGTTTTAAGGGGGGACTTTATGATGGATATTTGTTTGACGGGGGTATGAACTTTTGGGATTATGTTTTCCCATGCAAAGCACGGGTTCCATCAAGTAGATTTCATAAAAAGCGGCGACTAAAAGCGATCAGTTTGATATCATATCATGGGGTGAGTATAACGGGGCCACCGGTAGCCGTGGCAATAGGTCCCGTGGGAGGGGTGTGATGTTGCAAAATGGTGTTTATGTTTTAATGAAAATGTTACTTTTTCAAAAAATAAACCACAATATGTTTCATGTTATGTTACCATTTATGCCACGGTCACAATTGATAAGAAGTGGAACATTCCATTCAGTTTTTAGTAAGCATGGGCAAACTAGCATCACTTTACGCCGTAAAATACCTCAAGTTACGGTTCTGTTTCTTGAGAACGTGTAACTTTTTTGTAAAATGAAACTACTTTTTATAACAATGACCATTAACTGTTAAGAAGGAATTCATGAATGCTCAATCACTTGCAGTGCTGCTGGGTCAAGGTTTCACTGATGTCTGCAGTACTAAGGGAAAGCTTTAAATAACATTCAGTATTTATCTACAAACTTCTAAATTGGTTATTTATATACACCTGCGCTGCTTGAAGTGTGATTTATTACCTTTGGAAATACCTACTGGTCTTCCTGTTACAGGCCCCACACATGTTTTACTGATGTTATTCGCATCACATTACATCGTCTGTGTAAAATGACTTCTTAAAGATATAGAGGCTTAAGCTTCATTGGTCATAAGTAAGCAATTTCATAAAGAAAGCGTATGTATTTTCAAAAAGGGTGTGACATGAATTATATTAGAGGTATTGATGAACATATACTGCTAATATTTGCATTTTAATGAAATAGGTTAAACAGCTGAAGTTTACAGATATAGAACATGAAAAGAAATACTCTTTCCTTCAATGTCACTATCCATTTCATTATTTACTAGATAAGGCTTCACATAGCAGCAGTGAGTTTAATTTCGTTTTACTTGTAGTGGGCGCGCAACTATTGCACTCTCTTTCCTGAGAACAACTGTAGTAATTTCAAATTATGTCTGATAATGGGTTTTGGTTAAGTTTAAAATTGCATAACACTTATTGCAGACATAATTTATCTGGGTTTTTTTTGTAAACTCCCAGAATATGCAAAGGTTAATAATGTAATCATTGTACTCTAAACGGCAGTGTAATTGCTCCCAGCTGCATGAAATGTTTGTGTACTTGACAATCAATATGTTTTTGGTTACTTTTTGTAACAACGTAATGCAGCTAGCTAATTGTTGGAGATAATAATATTTACGAGTTCCACTGATTAGTAGCGTAGATCTACGCAGAAATAATTGCAAGCTTGTAGCCTTGTTGATAAAGAGCTGATACAATATTATCCACCTGTAGTCGGTCCCAGTGGTCGTCTTAACAGCTAAAACCTAATCGCTGCACATAAGGTCATAAAATCCGAGCAGACTACAGAAGACCGTTATGTGTTATAAGAACATTCAAGAAATCCATGAGGAATACAAGCTTTACCTGTTGCAGGTTATCACTCAAACGTTTTTCACTTATAAATTTATAACATCTCAAACGTCGTTTCCCATTTGAGTACCAGGCCATAAGTGCTTTGGGGCCACATGTATACTGGGAGCTCTGGTACATCGGTGTTTTTGGCCCTTTTGAGTCCAGCCGGCGATCATTCCCTGGAACATTATGGGCTCGCCCGAATATTACAATACAAAATACTACGTTCTTTATACTGTTTCAAATTCTAATTTCCATTTTACAAGACACGATAAATGCAAATCAAAAGAATTTAGTACTGCTTTGTTGTAGTTGAACATAACAAACAACTACTGAGATTACAATCATTTTCTGCTTACGCGTCGCGTAAAAGCGGTAACATTTCATTTGAATGCGACAGATGGAGATTCTGCATCAATTGAATTGATATGTAATTACTATATGAACAGATGCATGAACAGACATCTTTTACCCCGCCTTTCGAGTAAACATAAAGTAAAGACCATTGTAGTCTTTGAAGTGCTGAATTTACTTGATTATAAAAGTGAATCATAACTTACACTTCGTACCCTTCTGATTTCAAGGTAAATACTGCTAGCTGGAAGCCTGTACTGTAATGACTCCACAACCATCAGCAGTCTAACACAGTCCCCGGTTCTCTCATCATTATACTAACAAATTTAAGGACCGAAACTGTCACGTTCCTGACAGGGGGGGGGGGGTCCCTCCCCGAACCTCATCCCCAACACCTAACCCCCACCGGGGGGGGGGGCCACCCCCAAAACCCCCCC